>CABFOV010000708.1:134544-156816 GCA_902141375.1 Timema poppense
AACTAGCTCAAGATATGGATAGGGTGTAATGAGGTGGACTGGATATAACTAGCTCAAGATATGGATAGGGTGTAAGGAGGTGAACTGGATAGAACTAGCTCAAGATAGATATAGAGTGTAACAAAGTGGACTGGATAGAACTAGCTCGAGATATGGATAGGGTGTAATGAGGTGGACTGGATATAACTAGCTCAAGATATGGATAGGGTGTAATAAGGTGAACTGGATATAACTAGCTCAAGATATGGATAGGGTGTAATGAGGCGGACTGGATATAACTGGCTCAAGATAGAGATAGGGTGTAACGAAGTGGACTGGATAGAACTAGCTCAAGATAGGGAAAGAGATTAATTAGGTGGACTGGTTAGGGATAGGTGGCATACTTTTGTAAGTGTGGCAATGAATGTTTTGAGTCACTAATACCACAGAGTAAGTCAATAAGTAATTGAGGAAGGATGAATTTAGAGGAGGTGTACTCACATTTGCGAAGTAGTAGAGTGGACAGCAATTAAGGAAAAATGATCCCCAGTACACCCCACCGGGAGATTCAAACTCCAATCTTCTCGTTATTGACATTCCAGTATATTGCGAATGTGACGCCTTGAACCATTCAACCGCCAAAGTTGGTTCAGACCTTATTGCTGGTGATGGACCCCATACAGAAAGTTAACTCTTCAGACATATTCACTAATTATAGCACAGGTAGTTGAAATTACATTTAGGCAAACGTTTCAGACTATCTGTGAACACACACCCATTTTTGTTTTAATAACTTTGTCTTACTGCCTGCTCAGAATACACGCATATGCAGGCCCTACTAATTATGCTATTAAGTTAGACATGAGGAAATTTGATTATAGAAGAAGTGTAGCCAAATTTATGTGGAGGAAAAGTGGAAAACCATTTTGTATAAATAACCTTCAGTACACCCTACCGAGCTTCGAACCCCGATCTCTCTGTCATAGGCAGTCTAGTCTAACGGGTGAAACCTAAAACTATGCGGCCACATAAGCGGGTTGTTTAGTAACTAACCAATAATTTCTCTGTAACAGTGACTGTATTATTTAATGAATATTTAAGTTGAAACTCTTTAGTTCGGCACCCTCGAGACCTGACATTTCAACTCCTAAGAATGTTCCGCCTCTTATGCCTAGGCCCCAGTCTTGATATATCAATCCACACACTCATTGCTATGTTATACAAGGTAGACTAAAGCTTAAACATGGCCATAGTACAAACCAACACGAAAATGTGTAACCAAAACACTCGGCCGCAAGTGTAAACAACTTTGCCGCCTTTGTACTGTTAATAGCACCGCCCTGCCCTGGTGGCTGCCGTTCAAATTAATGGCGGCAGATTTCAAAATGTTTCGTACCAGAGAATGCAGTACTGAGTTTCATCCTGTATCATATTACCATTTGAAAACCGTGGTCTATTTTAAGAAATCTGTGTATGTATATTTATAAATAATAATTGTTATTTGTAGTGTCCGACCGAACATTTGGCCATAAATTGAACCTTCGGCAAAATAATTGGCTTCGGCCAAAATTAGACCGAAGGTTCATTTAACTTCTTACCTAATGTACTCTCGTGGGTGCGGCACAGGTGTGGTCACGTGACAAGTGACGGCATGCTGGATTTAGGCGCCTGTTTGGTAGACTAGTCGATAGTGGTGACACATTGCCCTTGTTTACTTTAGTCTAGTGTTACTATCAGATTTATCAAGAACTTTTTGGTGACCTGGCGGTCTAGGGGTAAGGTGTCAGACTTCTGTGCTGGCGGCCGGGGTTCAATCCTCGGTCGCGGCAAAGATTTATCTGATTACCAAACCCTTCCTTCACCTCTGACAAGACATCTTGTGAATGTGAGGAATGTCAGGCCTCCACCGTGGTTCGGATTCCACGTTAAACTGTAGGTCCTCCATTTCATCTCACAATCATCCTACCACTACACATTAGCGTAAGTGCGTACAACCCGAACAGGTAGTAAGACACGGTGATGATAATAATAATAAATATTAAGAACTTTCCCCTCAAACCATGGCTAACATAATTAATTATTATATACATAAACGATAACTGATTACTTTTTTGTACAAGGACTGGTAGTGTTGACAGATCCGTTTTTCCAAGTACCGAGACTTGAATGAAAATAAAGTGGAATTGGCACGAATAGATTTGGGACATAGAAAAAATGCATAACAATGGTTAAAAAAAATTTAATATAAATAAGACACACTAAACAAAATAACTGAAAAATCAAACCTTAATATCTACTACTACTACTCTTACTACAAGATTAAAATATATTAAACAAAATATTATTGTAATTTTTATAACAATATACTAATATAAAACATAAAAACTATAATTCACTCCTAAAAATTTCAAAAGGCAAGTTACAATGTAATTTAAATTATTTAACATTATAAATGAATACAATGTATATGATTTATTAACTATTTTTTATGGAACACATTTTTTTTAGTTTGATTTTGCGGCTTGTGCAACGCTAGGGACTGTATGGTACTAAAATAATAATTTAAAATGCAACAAATTGCATTAAACTTGAAAATAGGGATTTTTCACAATAAATACAATTCCTTCGGCCAAAAAAAATAACCTTTGGTCGGACACTAGTTATTAGTATAATATATAGAATAATTATGTTTATAAAAATAATTTAGTCACAGTATTATTAATGAACAAGTATGTATTTCGTTCTTTGTTTACTTGTCACAACTATAAAATTATTCATTTTCAAGTTGACAAATTGTGTAAATTTATTCTTGATGCCAAAATAGTTTGAGTATGCACTATAAACAAGTCTATAGTCAGCCATCTTGAACTTCACTTAATAGTACCTGTTGGCTGTGAATTCTAATGTGAACATAATAATATTACTAATAATAATAATTATATAAGAAGACTTAAAATGAAGAAAGCGTCATTTGGTTGACTGTGGGCTTGTTCATCATACTTACTATTGTATTGTCAATAGTTCTTCTCCGACATGAACTGACCTGCAGATCGTCCTGACATTATTTAAAATGGTTACGAGGACGGGTCATATTATATGGTTCCTAATTTGATGAATATTGTTGGAAGGAAAATATCTTAACTAGTTGCTTGAGAAAGAACCTTATGTTTGATATAGAGCAAAGTAGAAAGGGTTCGTAAACCTCCACTTTTATCAATATGAAGCGATATTGAATAATTTTAAATATTCCCAAAGCTGAATCAAAGTTTTTAAAAAATAACTGTTTTTAATTGGGGAAAATATGTTTTAAATGTTGCGTAACTATGCAACATTATTATTTAAAAAAATTATATTGCAAACATGATTAATATATTTTGTCCTAAGTTGATAAATAAAGTTAATAACATGTAATTATTTTTAATTTTTTGTCATCTGGACACTCATTTGTAATAAATAACAGCAAATGGAAAAATTTGGACATAATTGTATATTTTAAATTTTAAATGGTTTTATTGGAAAAGCTTCATAACTGTGAAATCTGAAATTTTTAATTTGAATCGAAGTTGAAGTTGATGCACAGTTCAAGCAAAGTTGAAGTTTTCAAAGCTTTGCACACCCTTACTAAGTAAGTTTATTATGATTTAATAATATACATTTCCTCTTCACTATACAACGATTTATAATATACCCGCTCCAGGTCAAACAACACGATCTAAACCAAGCAAACACGGTAAAGTAATAGTAATAAAAAAAAATTAAATTTATCTTTCATCACTTAATTTTTGCATCTCTTTCTAAATATTCTTTCAATTCTTACTCCTTGTTCGGGCTATTCACGTTTAATTACACTAGTGAGGTAGGTATAAGAAAGGTAGAATTTAAAATAAATGTACCCGCAGTTGTGTGAAAGGAGTATGGTAAAAATACACCTTCAGTAATCTGATCTCTCCATCACTGGTAAAAGAGACATGGTTGACGCCTTAACCTGCATATCCAATGATGCATATAAATTAATTTATTAAACACCCTAAACTTAGTTTCGAGACAAAAAGGGGGGTCTGCGGTCATCATTTTGATAAACGCTGTCCCAGAAGAAGTTTATTAAGTGTTTTATGCTAAGCTTTGTTGTACCTGTAAATATACATATTACAAATTTATATTAATGTATGTGTTTGCACAGACTTTTAGTGCATATACACTTTAGAAAGATTCTTACAATTTTAATAGTAATTTATTGTATTGTTCATCATTATCATAACTGTCCTTTTTTTTTTGTATTTGTTGCATGTTGAAAGAATTATTGTACTAGTCAATACAAAATATATTATGAAATTCATCAAAACGTATGTTTATTGTAGTCCCAACATTAATAGATAAGCCTCCACCGTGGTTCGGATTCCACGTTAAACTGTAGGTCCTCCATTTCATCTCACAATCACCCTACCATTACACATTAGCGTAAGTGCGTATAACTCGAACGGGTAGTAAGACGCGTTGCTAATAATAATAATAATTAATAGATAATATTTTTGTAAGTTTATTGCTGAAAGATATACACTATACTATTTTAACACCTGTTTAACTGTTCCTCAATTGAAGATTTCATTATAAACATTTTTTGTATATACCTTTTAGTTTTTGGGGGTGCTCCCATATGAATTTTCAGTTATAAAGTATTCACGCAACCTTTTGGCTAAATTTCATCTTCCAACGTCTTCTGAGTTCCGATAATTTTTTTTGGGGGGGCCAGACTAAGGAACTGGTAACTATCCTAGTGGAGATAGTATTCAATTTTAGTTGACATTCATCCCCGCCTATCCCCTCCCCTCTCTCGCGTATCTGTGTTGCGCGATACCTCTAAATCAAGCGGCAGAAGAGCGAGACAACCACTACCGAGTTAGAAGCAGACAAACAGCTTCACACCAGAGGAAGGGAGAGTTTCTAGACGGCTGGAGCAAGGAACGTTTCCAATCGGCGATCGTAACAGAATCAATTTTATAAATGTCGCCATGTTATTGAAGAAGTAGGCAGACCTCGTCTCTCGGAAGTGTTCGGAGGATGCAAGCAAGCACACGACTTATAAACTAACTTACACCTAGAACAGACACAACATGCCAGCCCCCTCCCCCGGCCGTTAATTCTGTGAAAGGTGAAACCCTCATTCCATCAATAAAACATTTTTTTTCGGCCGTGCCATTTATATCAAGAAAGATAACATTAAACATTTAAAAATTAAGAGGGAATAATCATTCCCGCTCTTCCATACGCCTCCGTTGTTCAAATTTATAAATCTGATAAGGTTTTAAATTCATATTTTTCGGTGTAGCAATAATGTATCATAATTTTGAAAAAAAATATAGATTTAGTTATTTCAGCACTTTCATAAGGCTGGGCCCACTCTCTGTCCCCATTCAATAGGTTGCGGTAGTTTTTATTTGTAATATCACTGGTGACCTGGTGGTCTAGGGGTAAGGTGTCAGACTTCTATGCTGGGTGTCCGGGGTTAAATCCTCAGTCCTGACACAGATTTATCTGATAACCAAACCCTTCCTTCACCTCTGACAAGACATCTTGTGAATGGGAGGAATGCCAGGCCTCCACCGTGGTTCGGATCCCACTTTAAACTATAGGTCCTTCATTTCATCTCACAATCACCCTACCATTACACATTAGCGTAAGTGTGTATAACCCGAACGGGTAGTAAGACGTGGTGCTAATAATAATAATAATAATAATAATTGTAATATCACAAAGCACATGTCTAATACTTACTTCACTGACTCAATGAATTCTGACATCTCAATTAACACACCAATTTATTTTAACTAGGGATGTCAAACTCAATTCTTAATACCCCCCATACCTACCTCTCAATGCAACCATTGACAACTAAGCAAAATGGAAAAATCCAGAATGATTAGTAAACTGTTATTTAGAAACTAGTTTATTTGATATATATTTTGATTAAATGAATTAATTAATTGGGTGAAAAGACTTGTGGTTTTAGTTTGTTTTTTCTATGCTATGAAGTTGAATAAATATGTTTATACACGAGATGGAAAAAATAATGGAATAGGAAGTATTCAAGAAACAAAAAAATCGAGGTTGAACTTAAGAATTCGGAATCGAGGAAAACACGTATCGTGAGATTTCAAAGTTTAACCAAAGCAAAATACACACAATAAACACTGCCTGTGGATGCTAGGACAGAAAACTATTTTAGCAGTCCGGTAGTTATGAGCTAGGGTTGTTTCTCGCAAAGTGATGACCTTGAAATATACTCTCGATCAATACCTCTATCTCTTACTCAGTCTCACAAGCTGCCATGCATATCATCATAGAAACATTTGTTTCTCCCTAATCAGCTAACAACCCTTCTTCTGATAAGACAACCGCTTTCCTGCCACCATGAAATAGTCCATAGGAACATGTTGTCTGGTAGCCAGCTTTAAACTGATGAGTCACCACTACTTGACTGGCTTACTGTTAAAAAGATCAGTGAAAATAATAGAGTTCAAAATGCCTGGATCAGCTTCAAAGATAGCATGATCTAACGTGCTACTCTCGCGGTAGAATAGACTGCCGGTGTCGGGGTGCACTTCCTTGAAATAATCGTCACCCGAGAATGCAAGTGTTCTATCTCCAAAATGGTTAAATTTGAGATATTTGGTGTATACGTTTATTTAGAATGCATATGATCCACCTGTGGTGAAATTGAGACTATTAAATAATTACTTAAGAAGATACAAGCTCGAGTTGTCTTCTAGTAACATTGGTTTTATACACAAGGTCAAACTTCAATGCTCTTTTACACAAAAGTGAAAAATTGGACATAGAACACTTGCATTCTCGGGTTTATGACCTTATTAATCCCCAAAACCATTGACTTAGTTAATACATAATCCTACAATTCGAACAAGTATTAAGACGGGAGTTTAACAGATTGTGCTATGATCGGGACAGTCGGATTAGTAACTAGCACCTGCCCAATAATATATTTTTATAAGTAATTTTTTGAAATTTTGGATTATTAAGTTATATTTTCTTAATTTGAGTAATTTTTAGGCAATTTTATTGAATATGTAAATTTAACAAATGCATTAATGCTCAAACAAATGTTTTCAAAGCATAGTTATCAGAATGTGAAGATAATAAAGAAAATAAACTGTGTACCCTTTTTTTCTTGTTGGGCTCTAAAATACATATTCCTGGTGAAACTGTAACTAGGCTGGAGAGGGTTGGGTTGGGAGAGGGTAACTATTACTTCTGCAGCAGATATTTACAAATCAAATATTGAAGAATACAAAAATTTAGTTGTCAATATTTTCATCAGTAGATTTTCACTATTTTAAAATAGCTAATAAATATTCAAAGTTTTGCACACCACAAGGGTAATGGTTATCCCCTCCACCCCCCACTACTTTTAACCAAAATTATAGGAAACAATAAAAACAAAAATACACTTAGATACTTTTATTTACAGTCGAGAGAGGTATTACAAAAGTAAATGGAGGGAGGTGTCAGGTCAAGACGAGGAGTTGGCTGCCTTCTCTCGTTCCATCCGCATTATCCTACGAGCGGCTTTCTGCTCCAACTCCTCGTAATGCTCGGCAAACATAAGCTTGAGCGCCGGGTAAAGTAGGGGCAGCAGAGGCAGGTCACTGAACCGCACCTGAGCGACAGAGCATTCACAAACTTACAGACCTTCACACTTCTCACGAGAGACAACTCAACCTGGCTGCGCAGAATCGCCAGAAAGAAACGTCTTCAGTAATATGTGACTAAATAAATAGAATTATAGGAAAATGAAGTACAAATATATGTAAAACCATAAAGAATTTCAAGATAAATTTTAATCTTATCAATTAGGTTGGCGTCAATGAACCTAACTTCTTGTTTCTTTGTTTCATGATGTATGAAATAAGAAGTCCCTTGTATGACATGGCATACTTGTGAACATTAGTTACAGGGAGGAGTAGATAGTGTGCAAGTGAGAGGAGAAGAATAGAACCAATAAAGGTGGAAGAGTGGCGAAAGAATAGAGGAAGATGGAGGAATTTTATTAAACTGACCTGGCCAGAGGGTACAAGTAGCTCTCATACCTGCATGTTGTCAAAGGCGATTCCGACTTTAGACGAGAAGTTCTCGCTGAAACGCGGGAGCTTAGCATAGCGCTGGCTGAAGTGCGTCAGGAGGGTGAATCGGGCCTCCATGTCAAGACCCACTTGGATGGCCTGGGAGGTTGTCGAGTGGAGTTTGTACCTCGCTTCTTTTTGTAGCTCGTCTTCCATTGTCGCTTCGTGGATCAGCAGGTCACTGCCTTTACCTGAGCAATACAGGGTTATTAACAGCACAAGACTAAACAGCAAGCTCGCCTAGTATGGTTTGCTGGTGAGGTTCAAGTCCTGGCTGTTTGTCCAGTAATTGTGTGTTTCGTTGTGTTTTAAATGTGAGCTGAGGCGTGACCTGGCGGTCTAGGGGTAAGGTGTTGGACTTCTGTGCTAGGGGTCCGGGGTTCAATCCTCGGTCCCGGCACAGATTTATTTGATTACCAAACCCTTCCTTCACCTCTGACAAGACATCTTGTGAATGTGGGGAATGCCAGGTCACCACCGTGGTTCGGATCCCACGTTAAACTGTAGGTCCTCCATTTCATCTCACAATCACCCTACCATTACACATTAGCGTAAGTGCGTACAACCCGAACGGGTAGTAAGACGCTGTGCTAATAATAATAATTGTGAGCTTTGAGGCCTACAGTTTTCTGGTAAGTGTGTGGGCCTTGCTCTTCTGTCCTCCTTTCAATGTTTAATTCAATACAGCGGTTTGGTGCTATTTGTTTTTAGTATAAAAGTGTATCAGTAATATTAAGCGGAAAAAAACTCCCAACTTAATTTGAGCAAGAGAGAGAGGGAAGAGAAAAAAAAAATCCTCCTCAATGCACATGAAAAGAATTTGAGAGACCAAGTTCTATGTAAACATTGAACTATTACGATGTGAGTATAGTGACCTAGACCACTCGACCAGTGCTAACAATCTATTGTAGTTGTTTGCAATATCCAAAATCACAACTAATAAGTATAAACAAGTTTTTTTTAAACCCTACACATACCTAGCTTTACCAAGTCATTACATGGCATTGTGTCTCCGGAATACGTGATCTTCCAACCGTCTTTGTGGGTGAAGGCCACCCCAAAAGCGTTGGGACAGTGTTTGACAAGAACTGTGCTGATGTCGGACATGTTCAGTCGGTCCAGCAGTTGTTTGTGTGTCTCCTTATCGTGAACAGGAGCTCCCATGTGCTGTGGACAGACAAAATAAAGACAATGTAAATATGAAGATATCCTGGATGAGCAGTAAGACATACCGTAATCAATCAAATATAATGTGATGTTTTTCTCTTAAATATGTCCTTCCGAACAAACAAAAAAAAAACCTTATTACTACAGAGATATATTTGTAGGATGGTGGAACTGTACCAGTTAGCTGGGTGTCGGGAGTCACCACGCACATCTAATAATAACCTCAAGGTCAAACAAATAGAGCTTGATTCACACGCTGTACGTTGACCCATGATGCATTGCAACACAAACTTAAAACAGCTGATTATAAACATATTTTATTTTCTAGTATAGTTCAGGCAAAGCGGACAAAGTAGAGATAAGTTGTATTTTAGCATAAAAACTTGCACCAATTAGGCGGAAAGCTTGTGATTGGCTTAGAGCTCGTCATGTGACCACGTTTCTGTTCTGCGCTTGTTTTTCGGCGAACGTGTGAATCCACAGTACAAAGTATTCTTCGGCGTCTCAAGTACGCAAGGGAATGAAAAGAAGCTAGGTTATGAATTTATAAATCAAGGATAATATACGAGGCTCAACAAACACATTACGTGCTAACAAGTTCGATGTTTCCGAGGCTAATATATGACATTAATTTTTAGGCGTACCTGTACTTCAAGAAGTGCATTGAGAGCCTAATAAAACTGTTCGAATTTGCTAAGTTTTTACCTTGAGGTATATTCAAGACCTTTTATTTTTCATGAAGAGCATCTTCAAAATTTTAGGGTCATATTATATGTGAGGCCGTAATATATTTGAGCCAATATACATTTTAAATAGTTACAATGTTCACAAACTTCACAACTTCGTACAGGACCTTTCAAAGACACATTTTTTCAAACTGGTGAGCATCTTCTTCACCCCTACATTCCTATCTACCTGGGCAGTACATATTTTAACTACGCTCACAGGGTGGGGATGATGAAGATAGAAATTAGAGAAAATTTGCCAGCATTTGCCTGGAGAAAATGGGATGTAACTTGGGGTAGACCACCTAAGCCAGGATGCAAAACCTGACCTTCATTTCACCTCTAAGCTGGACTGGATGAACTTGACATTTAGTCTGCGTGCCCAATGATGTGAGTAAAATAGTTTCTTTTTTTATCTTTTATTTGGGATATTTAATAATGGATTATATCAACACATGATATATATATATCCTTGCTTATATTAAAAACATTCACAGCACCCATTCAATCTCCTCACCAAGTCCCCGTTTGCCACCAGCTCAAACTCCTGCAGTATGGGCTCAAAGTGCCGATGGTAGAAGTTGAGCCAGAACATGATCTGTCTCGGAGCCATCAGGAACAAGGGCGGATGACTCTGCTCCTTGGTCGAGAGTAGAGCCTCCTTCCGTCCCTTCAGCAGACCTACGAGTCCGATGTGGTGGTCGGCGTGAAGGTGAGACACGTACACCGCGCGGATGGCCCGCAAGACGTCTCCCACACCGGCGGGGCCATAAAACCGCACCAGCTGGCCGTACGTCCCCTCGCCGCAGTCTAGCAGAACAGACGTGTCGGCGCTAAACAGCGCCACAAGTGTCCGGTCAGATGTTATTAAGACAAGACAGAGAGCTATACGGACCAAGCGCCTGCCGCAAAAATAGTGCCAACATCTTCAGATAGAGGGTGTCTGTCATGTATTCAGCAGAGCGAACCCTTTGGCCATTAATCTCACTTTTATATACGTAAGCCGCTACTTTTACAGTCAAGTAGCTCCTCATTCGCTCTCACGAGGCTAAGTTGACCTCGTTACAAAAGCTGGAAGCACCGGGGATTGAACCCGAGACCTATGGATCTGTAGCTAATAAGTATAACCACTATACTAGACATAAAGGCAACAATACCGAAATATTATTTTATTTGTGTTAAAATGTGTGACTATTTCTACTATAGAAGACCGAAGAAAGGAAGAAGATGTCACCTTTGTGTATTGGACTCTTCCCACATTTTTCCTCTTTCCCTAGGTGGGCTTTCTTCGTCAAATTTACTCTTAATAGTTTATTGTTCCTTTTTCTTTAGTTTTATCAATTTCCTTTATTATAAAATTATCTAGCCGTTGAGCCACCTCATTTTTAAACACTAGACAAGAGAGGCGTTATTAAAACAATGGTAAGTTAAAATAGTGTCCAAGTATATTACGTTCATCTTTCCCTATTTTTAGCAGCTTCTATTCTCGTGTGATCATTTGGCCTCCTCAATATTTAACATTCAACAAAATTTTTTAACTGGTCTTATTACCCGTTTGGACTATACACTTATGTACTAATTATGTTAGTAGTTTTAGGGATGGGGACAGTTATATTTATAAGAAGTGTACCTATATTTGCATGAAGGAAGAGTGGAAAACCATTTTGGAAAAAAACAGCCTCAGTACACCAAGATTCGAACCTCAATCTCATCATCGGCAGTCTTGTCTACTGCGAGAGTAGCTACTTAAACCATGCAGCCACCAAAGCGGGTAACACTTTATCAATCATCCGTATACTATGGTGGAGTTAAAAGAGCGAAAAAAAACCATCAATAGAAACCAAAACTTGCAGAAACAAAAAATGTACGTAAAGCTTTGAAAACTTTTGACTTTACTTCAGAAAAAAACAATCCAAGATATGCCAATAAAGAGAGTGACAGCTAAAATACACAATTGTGTTAAAGTTTTGTAATTCCATGCCATTATGTACATTACAACCCTATACATGCACAAGATAAAAAATCTGTGTTTTTTAAAAATAGTATGTTGTTCCTATAGTTTAAAAATTGTACAATAGGGGTAAGTGAAGTCCACTTTTTTCAATTTGAAGCAAAGCTGAATCGAATAATTAGAAATATTCCTGAAAACGAATCAAAATTCAAATATGATTTAATCTGGTTTTCCTAAGGAAAGTTAAAAAAAAAAAAGTATTCATAAAAATATGTTTGGGATGTGAAGATTTAGCTATATTAAAAAAACTCTTTACCTTGCCCATTTAGAGTTCAGCTGTTCACTTAATGCTAGTCTCTTACAAAAAAAAGAGATAATAATAATAATATTTAGCACCGCGTCTTACTACCCGTTTGGGTTATACGCTTTAAGTACTAATTACGCTAATGGAATAGGAATTGGGAAGGTTGAATTAGAGGAAGTGAACCCACATTTGCGTGGAGGTAGAGTGGAAAACCATTTAGGAAAAACCACCCTCAGTTCACCCGACCAAGATTCGAACCTCGATCTCCCGGTCCTCGGCGGTCGAGCTCAACACAACAAGCGCGTTAGCCAACTACGCCACCGAGGCGGGTAAAAAGAGAGATTAGAGCATCAACTACTTTAAGATGTACAAAGTAACTTTTGAATTAAGATATATATGAGAACATATCGCACCAAGTTAGTTGTGTTCTAAATTTCGTTTTTAATTTATATGAAGTGTTTAACGTGCATGCTTTGAACCGACAGATTATATTAGCACATTTTTACATGTCCACAATCAACATGGGACCAATAACTTTACTTCCCATCCGAAGGGAGTTGCGCTATGGATTTTTATCGTTCAACCAAAAACTATCGACCCTAGCTGGGTTTGAACCCACTTTACCTCAAGACCACCGAGGTCGACTACACTTAATTACCATGAAAGAAAACAAAAGACTGAATATTAATGGAAATTAGGAGCTCAATTTGAGCTAGTGGGCTACACATAACCAACTCCAGGACCTCAAACGCCTTAAAGCCTTTTTTTTTTTACTGCTTCTCGAGTTTTGTCTTTCCAGGCCTCATATCTCCCTTGGCACGCACATTACCTGATGCACAGTAAGATGCCGCTGGTATTGCGCGTCTTGTTGGGGATGCACGAGCCGGTCCCCAGGAACAGAACCTGAGGAAACGGTTGGAGAGGATTCCCCCGCGCTTCCACCGCCGACAGCTCTCGTTTCAGCTCAGAGAGTTTCTCCGGGAAGCCATCTTCCTCAAGCGTTTCTTCCAGGAACATCTTGGGAGACAGTGTCAGCTCTCCATTCCTGTACAAAACTTTTAGTAATTTACAATTTTTTTTCCTGTGCCCCGAAGGATTACCACCCATCCAGGATATTCTTATATTTATACTAATGATCTGAGGACAGTAACATTTAGGTAAGGGTGTGCGAAACTTCAACGTGGCTTCCAAACAAATGTCAGATTTAACTTCACTAAAAAAAAATCCCGCCTCACCAATTAGGATTTAATCCAATTTTGAACCGTTAAATACATTACAAATTAATATACATGTGGAAAAAAAAATCTAATGTAATAGCTTTTAAGTCGTATTAGTAGCGTAATTTATCATATTAAAATAAAATATTACAGCAAATGTGAAATAAAACTATTTCAAATAATTTTAGTGCATAAAGTTAGGTATATATAAATACCCATTTGGGTTATATGCCTATATTCTAGAGCTCTACGGGTACGAGTACTCGTATTTCAAACTCAAACTCGAGCTTGTTGATTAAGCTCGAAAACGAGCTCCAAAGTTTTGTAGGCTAGTCATACTTAACAAATGGTTAAAAATTAATTTCAATTTTCGCATTAATAACGTAATAAAGTTTTAAAACCACTTTCGACCATTAAATTTATTCAATATTGTCGTCCATTTTGAGTTATACATGATTGAAGTTGTTTACTTGTATTGCCATGACAATGCAATGAAAATAAAAATAGCTAAGAAGATTACTAAATGATTCTTTTTACTATTTTGACCTGGTCCCTTTCTAAAAAATAATTTATGTTAAATCAAAAATGTAATTTCAAAAAATATCTTATATTATTAGAGGAATGTAAATGGAACAGAAAACGTGATAATAGACAATCACACTAAGTAATAATAAACAAAATATGAAACGCTTCAAATTTCTAATTGTTTATGATTCTTAAGTTTTCTTATGCAGTAAATTAAGTTACTGAAGCATATTTTGGGGAAATATTAGCTTATTAAAACGTCAATTGTATTGACTTTTAATTAAGACAGGGTAGAAACACTCTACAATAATGTAAAGTGATAGTGAAGGAAACCAACCTGAAAGTATTGTTAGGTTAGGCCTGGGTATAAACAAACACACTTCTCTATTTCTTCTTACACTTACACTTCCCACTTTTTCAAATTTCCACAGATGCACATTGTTTTGAGTTTTGGGAAATATTAATTTTTTTCATATGAAAAAACATCAATGAAAAAGTAATATTACCAAAAATTCAAAGTAATATGCAACCGTGGAAGTTTTGAAGAAGTGGAAAGTGTGAGAGTTTAAGAAGACGTGAAAAAAGAAGCGTGTTTGTTCTCATCCAGACCTAACCTAACTATCCTTTCAGGTTGGCTTCCTTCCCTATCACTTACTTTAAATCACTGTACAGTGTTTCTACGCTGTCTTGTTATACATTTCCAAGCCATCATGAGATTATCCGATTTATTAACTTTGTTTTATAATTGTTAGTGTAATTTTTATATCCTTAAATTATTATTATTATTATTAGCACCGCATCTTACTACCCGTTCGGGTTATACGCACTTACGCTAATGTGTAATGGTAGGGAGTAATGGTAGGGTGATTGTGAGATGAAATGGAGGACCTACAGCTTAACGTGGAATCCGAACCACGGTGGAGGCCTGGCATTAAATGTGCTTAAAGACATCGGTGTTGAAACTATTTTAATTATTCGTTTTTTTTGTTAGATTTTTATTTGAGTGTTTTTTTAAAACTGTGTTTTATAAGTGTTATTTCTAATTTAAAAACCGATATTTTCTTTATTTAACTTTTTTTATTTCAAAAGTATTTATTGTTTATAAAAACGAGTGTCATTCATATTTTAAGAACATGTGTTTTACTATACATTTTAAAATTATGAATAGGCCTATACTCGAACTCGACTTGAACTCAGGAGCTTTTAGAAATGCTCGACTTGAATGAAAAAACCCAAGTCCGCAGCCCCATACTATATACTAATTAAACTAATGTGTTGGGGATTAGGAAGATTTAATTTTAGAAGGAAGTGTACCCACATTTGTGTGGAGGGAGATTCGAAAATTATTTAGGAAAAAGTCCCTCAATAAACATGACCAAGATCGAACCCCAACCTCCCCATATATAAGTTGTATAGTAACCATAATATTAAAATGTATTCTTAAGGTGCTACAACATTAATTAAAAGTTTTATTGACAAAAATCAACACACTCACATCTCAAGTCCTCGTTTAGGTCTTAGACAAAACCGAGTCAGGGTCCTTCCTTGGGTCAATGATACCGAACTCGATACGTCAGTGTTGCCACCACTCGCCCCTCTATTTGTCGGTACAGGGGTGTCTTTCATTGGCAGGGTCTTGCAAGCAGTGGCATGTTCGTCCCCCGATAATGTCAAAGTTTCACTTCTGTTCCTCGGAGCGTCGTCTGGGACGGTGAGGCTCGGAACACCTCTCTGTGAAGGCATCTCAATGATCGGTATACCCTTGTCCTGGAGTAGAGGGAAGATGATTGGATGGAGAAGGTTCAGTTTGTGTTGTATCCTGTGAACAGCCACGCTTCCCGTGCAACTGTTGGAGTCGTTGAGCACAAGGTGATACGTGCTCGGGGAGAACTGGTCCATCCAGTGGCGGTACCTTCAAACATTCCACAAGGCATCTTTTGTGACTTATAAACTAACTTAGCTCAAACATAGAAACACCTAACGCACTAATCCAAACAATGGGGGATAGATACTTTCTCAAACATAAAGGTCTCATTTTCCTCTCGACGAAGCATGGGTGGATCAACGAGACACCTAGACAAGAAGAGTGGCGTGTTGTGCTCTTACTAATGATCTGTCCCTGTTCCTTTTGATGCAACTAATTATTTCTTTTATTATTAGCACTGCGTCTTACTACCTGTTCGGGTTATACGCACTTAAGCTAATGTGTAATGGTAGGGTGATTGTGAGATGAAATGGAGGACCTAACAGTTTAACGTGGAATCCGAACCACCGTGGAGGCCTGGCATAAATTGTTTCTTGATAAAGGATTTGTGCGTTGTGTATCGTCTAATGTGACGCCAATATTTGGAGACTATTTTAAGTTTGTTGGAGGCAGGGCTGTGGTGTCGGTACACCAAGCCTATTTGGTGAATACCCACACAAAAAGGATGGGGCCCCGGGGTAGAAGAGTGCCCGAATTCGGCGAAGGGAACAAATTTCCGAAGGTAGTGCACAAAAGGCGTATGGTGAGGTGACAGCAAATGCCAGAAAAGAAAGGAGAGTGTTTGAGATGTATTACCTTGAGTCTTCCATCACCTCTCGGGGAGTGAAATGAACGACCAGGTAAGCTACATCATTCTCCGATGTCGCAGTGGCTTGGTGTTTCGTGAAGACAGAGTGATTGACCAGTCTATCTAGATAGTCCACACTCGGACAGTCGACCACTGGAACAGATATATACACCTTACCACTAGTGTTTAGCACATTTTGCACTAAACAGTATCTTATTTAGGAGTGTTATATATAAAAACGAGTGTCAGGATGTCTAGTCAAATTGTATTTGATAATTACTCGACATTTACATGTTTTCCAGATTGATGAACACCTTTAGCGTAATCTCCATTTATCTGTAGCAGTCTTGTTTAACGGGTTACACTATGGCGCGCCATAGTATAACCAAACAAGGGGTTAAACGAATGTGATGTAAGTGATAGCGAAGGATTTAGAGTTGGGTTAGGTCTTGATAAAAACCAGAGTTGGGCCGAATCCACTATTTTGGCAATCCAAATCTTCGAAAAAAAAACTATGAACCACAGAGGAAGTATAAATATAAAAGAATAATAGAATTTATTATAAATAATAACTAAATGTTAAATTTTTTTTCTTATAACCCATCCTTTAAAACATTCATACATGCAGTTAAGTGTTAAATTACTGGTATGGGGCCTGGTTGTTGAGATCATTATACAATTATTTTAATTGGTTTTTAGCCATCAATAAGCAGTATTAAAGTTATAAAACAAATTTCACCTGAATATATATATATATTTATATTTTTAGGATTTGGTTTTAGATTAATTTTTTTCCCTCAAATCCTCAAATATCAAATATCCTGAAGGACCCAAGGGCCTGTCCCTAATAGAAACAAACACTGTTCTCTTTTCATTTGTTCACACACTCTTCACACTTCCATATTCTCGTCACCGTCACATGTAAGCATTATTTTAAGTTTTCAGAAATATTCCTTTTTCATAAAACAAAAGATTAAAAATACATATTGTAACAAGATTAGTGCTCGACTGTGCGGACCACTGCACCTGCAACTTTTATTGTCCTCCTCCTCTCGCTCAGTCCTTGTTTAATAGGTACCTGAACCTGTCTGCCAAAGGGCTTATAGTGGGGCACGGGGGAGTGTTCATGGAAGAGAAGTTGCGCGCAAGGCCGTAGCCAGCCAATAATTTCAGGGGAGGGGAGGGGAGGGATTGTTTGATGGGCACATCCCCCAATTGACGGAAGCTATAAATTATTATTATTATTATTAGCACCGCGTCTTACTACTCGTTCGGGTTGTACGCACTTACGCTAATGTGTAATGGTAGGGTGATTGTGAGATGAAATGGAGGACCTACAGTTTAACGTGGGATCCGAACCACGGTGGAGGCCTGGCATTCCCCACATTCACAAGATGTCTTGTCAGAGGTGAAGGAAGGGTTTGGTAATCAGATAAATCTGTGCCGGGACCGAGGATTGAACCCCGGCCGCCAGCACAGAAGTCTGACACCTTACCCCTAGACCGCCAGGTCACCAAAGCTATAAAACAGTTCTAAAAGCTCTCTGAAGAATTTTTTTTTTAGTTTCATGGTAAAATAACCCCTCAGCTGCCGAAGGCCCGGAAAATTTCTGAATATTAAACACTGTTTGAAGCTCTGTGAAGTGTTTTTTTATGGTAAAATAACCCCAAAAATGCCGAAGGCTAGGAAAATTTCTAAATTTTTAACACGTCTAGAAGCTATCTGAAGTGCTTTTTATGGTAACACAGCCCCCTAATTTGTATTTTAATTTTGATATTGTTTGAACCATAAACAAAGCCATATATATTTTATTCATTAAAATTTCGCGAGGGGTTAGAGCACCCCCCTCCCGGCTACGGCCTTGGTTGCGTGTATAATAGAGTCTGGGTAATACATCTCAAAAACTATCCTTTCTTTTATTGTTTTTCCTGCCGCTTCGCAAACTCCTATTATTTATATATTCAGTACAAAGTAGTAGATTTGACTAACTAAATCCATGTATAGGGAGTGAGAGTAGGCTCTAAGGATAATTGTGCCAGCAGATCGATAATAAGGTGTAGTTACCAATGAAGACAGGTCCGGGATCATCCGGCAGGCAGACATCCACAGACCTGACAAGCGTCCCGTCGGGAAGCTCAACATCCTCTCCAGACTTGAGCCTCCCTAGCAAGGGCCCCGCTGGAACCCCTCTCTCCACACACCGCTCCAGACACAGGGCCCCGGCCCGAGGCTTCAGTTGGCACACATAGCACATCACCGACTCCGTCACCCTGGCTTCGGGGTCCGGCGTCGAGAGGGTTCCGCCGCAACTATTGGAGATGGATCTGTGACGCTTTTTGTCTGGAACAGCATTACGATACAGACTGACTTTCACAAGAAAACCGTTGATTGAAAGCTGGAGATTCATGTTGCCACAATGGTGAGAAAAGACAAAACCATCATTTTCTGCTCCCCCTCCATGCAAATGTGGGTACACTTCCTATAAATATAACCTTCCTAATCCCTAGAAACCATTGACATAATTAGTACAAAAGTGCATAACCCGAACAGGTAGTAAGACATGGTGCTAAATTATTATTATTATTATTTTTATTATTATTATTATCATCACCGCGTCTTACTACTCGTTCGGGTTATACGCACTTACGCTAATGTGTAATGGTAGGGTGATTGTGAGATGAAATGGAGGACCTACAGTTTAACGTGGAATCCGAACCACGGTGGAGGCCTGGCATTCCACACATTCACAAGATGTCTTGTCAGAGGTGAAGGAAGGGTTTGGTAATCAGATAAATCTTTAAGATAAAAGATGGGTCAAGATGAAGAAGGGGTGTAGGAAATAATTTCAAATAAAAAATTGAGTAAAGCATGGTAGTGCTCTCTACCCACTACTATTTGTGATGGTGCAGGAGTAAAAAATGAAAGCCATGATGTTTTCTGATTACTTGATGGTGTGACGAGAGAAGGAAGAAGAAGTACAAGGATGTAATGAGGAAGTGAAAAAGTGTGGAGTGAAATTTAGCGTGGCAGGGTGTGAAGTGATGGTAATGACAAAGGAAGAGGATAAGGCCTAGTAAAGGAATAAAGATGGATGGAGTAGAGAGGATCTAATGAGAGGAGGACAGAAGGGAGAGTTGTTCTACAGGTGTGTAAGAGACCTGCTGTGGAGAATAGAAGTGCCCTTGAAGGGTAAGGAAGTGTTGAACAGGACATACTTTGTACCCATTGTCACACATGCAGCAAAAACATGGATAATGAATGTGAGAGAGACTAGGAAAGTGGAGGCCATTGAAAGCATGCTAGCTGTTACCAGGAGAAACAAGATTAGGAATGAAGTGTCCTGGAAAAGAGTATAGGTACAGGTAGTACATGAGATAGTAGAGGAAGCAAGACTGAGATGGTATGGACATGTAATGAGGATGTTGGAGTACAGGAGATAGTAGAGGAAGCAAAACCGAGATGGTGTGTGCATGTAATGAGGATGTTGGAGTACATGAGATAGTAGAGGAAGCAAGACTGAGATGGTATGGCCATGTAATGAGGATGTTGGAGTACATGAGGTAGTAGAGGAAGCAAGACTGAGATGGTATGGCCATGTAATGAGGATGTTGGAGTACATGAGGTAGTAGAGGAAGCAAGACTGAGATGGTATGGACATGTAATGAGGATGTTGGAGTACATGAGATAGTAGAGGAAGCAAGACTGAGATGGTATGGACATGTAATGAGGATGTTGGAGTACATGAGATAGTAGAGGAAGCAAGGATGAGATGGTATGGCCATGTAATGAGGATGTTGGAGTACATGAGACAGTAGAGGGAGCAAGACTGAGATGTTATGGACATGTAATGAGGATGTTGGAGTACATGATATAGTAGAGGAAGCAAAACCGAGATGGTGTGGGCATGTAATGAGGATGTTGGAGTACATGAGATAGTAGAGGAAGCAAAACCGAGATGGTCTGGGCATGTAATGAGGATGGAAAAGGAGAGGATGCCAAAGAAAATGATGGAGATGAAATATATAAAAAAATTACCACAAGGGAAGCCAAGAAAGAGGTGGGAGGAGCAGATAACAGAAAATGTGCAGCTGAGAGGAGAAGAATAGAAGGAATTAAAGGAGGAAGAATTATGAAGGACAGAGCAAGATTGAAGCATTCTACTTAATTGACCCGGCTATAGGCTGGAAATAGTTGTTGATGATGATGATGATGTGGAGGAGGAGGCAGAGAAAGAATTAAAGACGAATAACTTGGGCTGTTTGGTAAAAATCTGTGCAATTTATAGCTAGTAGTAAGCGTACCACTTGAATTATAACTCACCTTTAGATCTGGATCGTGCACGTTTCTTGGGGTTCCGCTCATGCGCATAGTAATCAACGTCGTCTTCACTCTCTTCCTGATCTGACAAAGATGAGAGACGTTTACCATTGGCTACTCTGGAGGAGCCCATAGAAACATCTGATGTATGGTCGCTGTTTGCTTCTGTCTGCGCTTTACCACAAATTGGTACGTAATGGACTGTCATGACGTTGTCCACGAAACTACCTCCTTCCACACAGTCGGCCATGTGGACTGCGAGGTCTTTGAGGACAATAAACCTCCGAGTAGCCGAAAATAATTCATCCTGAAATAAAATGTTAGAATCGTTTTGTCTTTTGGATGATAATTTATTTATTTATTTAGCACCACGTCTTACTACCCATTCGGGTTATCCGCTTAAGTAGGGCCTACTATTTACTCTAATGGTTTAGGAGCTGAGATGGTTGAATTTAGAGGAAGTGAACTCACATTTGCAGGTAAAACCATTTAGGAAAAACCACCTCAAGCTCACCCGACCGAGATTAAAACCTCAATCTTCCCGTTCTCGGCAGTCTAGCTCAACATGAAACTAGTGTGTTAGCTAACTAGGCTACCAAGGTGGGTCAAAAGTAAAATTACAATTTATAGTTAAATATCTTCAATTAAATTATCTATTTTTTTTCTTAATTCATATTCTGATTTAATATTGCAGAATTTTTTTACTGAATAAAAGTTAAATTTGACATTTTTTATTTGTTTGATATTCAATGTAGTTTTGATTCAAGTTAAGATTTGATTTTTCTTGCAAAAGGAAAATCTTAGAAGTGTATAGGATTTGAAGCCCTAAACATTAAATATTAATATAAACATATAATAAGCTATAATTTGAAATCTAGCTTGTTGCAAACAAGAAGGGTTAGGCGTAAAAGGATTGTGGGTGCCAACAATAAACTAGAAATATCCAGCCTGAGGCTAATGTGTGGCACATTTCCAAGTGAAAGAAATTCTTTGTTTTAAGACATTCTAAAGAAAGGTGGAGTACTTGAAATTACATCTTGTGTGTGTGACCAGCAATCATATGTATGGCCAGTTTTCCGGGGTTGGATCCTTGTTGTGTCCTGATTGGCATCTCCAGAACCAATATGTTGAAAGACAAGAATCACTTATCAAGGCAGTATGCCAAGAGTTTTCTGTGTGCTTCATCTGGGAGTATGTTTTGTATTGTTAATTTCACCTGGCTGAAAGGGTGCGATTATAATTTTCATCCCCAAATATGATTGTAATTAGGGACGTGCGAGACTCGAAAATTCAAGAAAAAAATAATCTTGAATTCATCTTGAAAATTAAAAAATTAATTTTGAAAATGTGAGAAATCATTAAAAAAAAAGAAGCAAATAATGGCCCTAAGAAATTATAAA
>CABFOV010000709.1:9658-24947 GCA_902141375.1 Timema poppense
CCCCCCCCCCCCAGGAGGGAAATGGACCACCTCCGTGGCTGCCTGGTCCGCCAGTTCATTTCCTGAAAGATCAGAGTGACCAGGAGCCCAGCAAAATGCAATCCGGGTGCTTAATTAATCAATTTTAAAATATTGCTCGTGTATCATCTGCACGAGGGGATTCCAGGGGTAGAGAGTGGACAATGACAACAAAGCGCTCATGGAATCCGTGCTGATGAGGACAAAACGTTGACACTTAGGATAAACAAAACATAAAGATTTAAAAATGGCGTATAGTTCCCCCGTAAAAACACTGGATTCACCAGGTAAACTAAATTTAAAATTGTTTTCCTCCAAAACAAAGCGCATCCCACAGAGGCTACACACTTTTACCCGTTCGTATAGATGCGCTTAAAACCCTGAAAGCGAGTGGAAAGGAGCTCGTTAAAGGTCCTCTCATATCTAATAGGCAGAGTGGTCGATTTGGGGAACTTGGCGAGTTTGAAATTGGATTGAGGCAGGCATATCTTCCAGGGAGAAACTTTACCTGGAGATGTGGGGATAGTTTTCGGCAGGACTATCTCACACGTGTCCAAAACCGATAGCATCCGGATCCCAACGGGCCTTGTACTACATAATCTGGTTTCATACAAGACACGAAAGAGGGGACTCACCGGCATCGGCACAAATGCTGACTACTGGACTGGTACGAAAAGCACCAGTAGCTAGTCGTATGCCAGCATGGTGGACAATACCTAGCAACTTTAACGCCGAAGGTCTAGCCGAACCATACACAAAGCTGCCGTAGTCAAGTTTTTATCTCACCAAGGCCCTATAGAGATGCATAAAGGTTTCCCTATTATCACCCAAGAGCAGTCACTAACCACTTTACGCAGATTGAGTGCTTTTACACACCTCGCCTTCAGGCCTTTGATGTGGGGGATCCAAGATAGTTTAAAATCAAATACAATCCCCAGGAACCTTACGGTCTCTGATGTTGGTAAAACAACGTGGTTCATTAAAATACTGGGGCCTGGATGTATTTTGCGCGTAATCTATTGAAGTGGATGACCACTGTCTTGGCTGCGGAGAAGCGAAAGCCATTACGCGATGCCCATATCCATATATTGTTTACAGAGAGTTTAATCTGCCATTCATACCTGTATGGACTTGACTAACTGTAATAAATTGCGTAGTAATCCACAAAAAGACATGAACGAACAGGCAAACTCAGCCTCTCCGCAATGTTATTTATTGCAATAGCGAACAGCGTACAGCTTAAAATACTACATTGAGGCACCCCATTTTCCTGAATAAAATAATTGGATAAGGTGTTATTCAACCTTACCCAGAAGTGTATATCTGACATAAAATTATCTATTAAACGGGTAGGTTCCCTCAGTTACCCCAATAAAAAGGTTTTTTTAAATGCTGTATCACCAGGTGGTGCCGTACGCCTTCTCAATATCAAAGACAACCGACAAAAGATGCTGTTTATGGAGAAAGGCGTCATGAACAGCCTTATCGAGATGGACAAGGTGGTCCACCGGGGATCGGTTACGGCGAAAACCACATTGAATATCAGATAGCAGATTGCAGGATTCTAAATACCATGTTAATCGTTTATTGATAATTTTTCCAATATTTTTCATGGACAACTAGTTAAGGCTATAGGTCTCTATCTAGCTGGCTATAATTTATCCTTGCCACTTTTATGTATAGGATAACGGTTGATTGCCTCCACAGTGTTGGGAACTGACGAGATACCAAACACTATTGTAGAGGTCTAATAGAATTCCATCCAGCAGGGTGTAGCTGGCGCATCATTTCATAATAAATATCATCAGGGACGGAAGCTTTGCTGCCCGCTTGGGACAGGGCATAGATCAGTTCATCCATAGTGAAGAGGGAGTTGTAGTCCTCCCTCCGACTCTGACCAAAGTCAATAGTTTGGTCCTCGATGCTCCGCTTATGTACAACGAACGCGTTAGAGTAGCTCGCAGTGCTAGATATGGTGGCGAACATCAAGCCCAAAACATTGACGACCTCCACAGGGGAGGAGACAAACGAACTGTTATACATGAGGGTGGGTATATTATTAATGGAATTTTTGCTACTACGTTATTTACGAATATTGTCCCAAACCTTAGTTGTGGGGGTGTAAATAGTAAGAGTAGAAATAAACTGTCTCCAAGACTCTCTTCTGCTTTCTTGAATATTACGGCGAGCTCGGGCATGTAGAATCAGCAATGACTCCAGATTATCCTTAGTGGGAAGTCGATAAAAGAGATTTAGGGCCCTCCAACGATCATAGATAACCAACCGATACTCCTCGTTTCACCAGGGAACAGGATGGTGGCATGAATTTGACGAGGATTTAGGGATGGAAGCCCTTGCCACAACGATGACCATCGAAGTAAAATGTCGAGCCTTGACATCAACGTCAGGAGAATTGCACTCGTTAAATAAGGTGAGCTCGTGGAATTTATTCAATTCTGCACGTTTAAGCACCCATTGGGATACCCGTGCTATACCGGGATGATATTGAAGTGGTGAAAGCAAAATGGGAAAATGATCGCTGCCACGTAGGTCTGAGTGAACTTCCCAAAGGAAGTGAGCAGCGATCCTGGGGCTACATAAAGTTAGTTCGATGGCAGAGGATACCCCATTAAAGGCGTGGGAGTGTGTCTGGGTCCCAGTGTTCATTAGCACCGGGCTTCCCGATACAGGAAGATCCTCTACCTATCTCCCACGGGCGTCTGTAAAATCAGACCCCCACACCAGATTATGAGCGTTAAAGTCCCCCAAGATGATATAGGGGGTGGTAAGTTGTATAAATGGGGCCTCTATACTCCTCTTTGAAATGCGTTCACCTGGTGTGAAGTAGATGCAGCATACTATCACTTCCATAGAAAGGGAGATTCGGACAGCGATCACTTGGAGATCAGAGAAGATAGTTTATGGTATATATTTCTTCGTGCGAGTATAGGCACACCTCCACTAGTCCGATCAAAGAATGGCTTGTCGGTACAATATGCCTCGTACCCACGAAGCATCGGGTTGTCAATTGGGTGGAAGTGGGTCTCCTGTAAACACAAGATGGGAAGAAATTAGTAGTTTAATTTCCTCCACACGAGCACGGGGTTCCCCGAGATGATCCCAAGTGTTTTTCTCGAGGAGCCCATACATACATACATACATACATACATACATATATACATACATACATTCATACATTGTACATGTGTATGTACATATATATAGACGTACGATGTACATGTGTGTGTACATGTATATAGACGTTCAAATGTGCATATCTAATTAAGCCTTACTGGGTAGTCCAGACACTGTACTTATAGCTCAAAAAACAACTCTGTATTTAATCCATCCTCACTAACTTTTCTACAATCCCTATCCCTGCATACTCCCTTTGTTTCAAAAACATCCATACACACAGTCATACATATTCTTTTATTTTTGAAACTATTAATGCTTCTTTTTTTCACACATTCATCTACCTTATTTAGCCACGTCTCATATGGCCTACCCTTTCCTTTTGATCTACACACTCTACCTTCATATAATGACTTCGTCCCTCGATCCACACTCATCCTTTCAACATGTTCAAACCAATTTAAGACGCTTCTTTCCCATTGACCTATTGGATTCCCCTTCAAACCTCACTCCTACAGCACTCAATCGTTACTGACCGTCTCTTATTTATGTCAGATTAATAAAATAGTGGATAAGACCCCAACTTTAGTATTCATACCTTTAAAGTAAAGTTTAATTTCTCAGTTTTAAAAGCTATGTATTATAAATATATTTGTTTAAGCTCAAATTGATATACTCATGATAGTTGTTAATTTTTATTCATTTATTTAGAAAGATTACGGGTGTGTCACTCAATAGGTTAATAAACCTAAATATGTTATTAAAATTAGATTATTTTTACTAAAAATATGCACTGTATTTCAAAAACATTTTATTGTGTCTAAAAGAGATAATTATATATTTTTTTCTAAATCTGATACAATGCACTCTCATGCAGCCGACTTCTGATTGAAGTTTATGTCTAGACTGCCCCATTGTCTGTCGTCGCTATTTGAAAGAGGTGTGGCTCAGGGGTTTCACCGAGCGTATAGGCTGCTCCTCGTCCGTGGTGTTGCCCCCGTCCGACCGGGGCTTGCTGGCCGCGGCTTTGAGCAACTCCTTGGTCAGCAGCGGCTGGATGACGCTAGTTTGTTCCAAACTGTCGTTCCGACTACTGGTCGCCACACTATCCTGGAAATATCGACAAAGAACTGTCTACATGCGGTACACAGCTAACAATTTAAAAGGGAGGGTTGACATTTTAAATAAATATTATTACATCAGGGTTATTTCCAGGCGTAAAACTCGAGAAATTAGTAAGACGCCGTGGAAAAAACAACAATTTGGAGAGCTACTGAGAATGTTGAAAGTAGATTTATCATACATCTCACCTAGTAGGTTAGTGTTTTTCTAATCTCCCAATACATAAACCTATTACTCCTAGCTTAATATTACATAACCATTATTCATATTCCCGATTCTAAATTAGAAACACTTGTGAATCCACTTCTCTCAAGCAAATGTGAATATATTTTATGATTTTTTAAAAGTAGTGTTTACTTCAAGATGCCTTGAAAATATCTCATGATAAGAGCCCATTCATAACATTCTCTAGTAGAGTGATAAGTAATAATGTGTTTGGTGCTCTGATTAAAATATATTACTAGATCAAGTGTAAGGTGATTAATTAAATATATTGTAAAAATAACAAACATAAGCCTTAATGTAAAATTGAGACAGACAGAACAAAATATAAATAAACATTTATGTTTGTTTCTGAGTCAAAATTTATCTAGTAATAATAATTAATAAGCCTATACAATAATTGCTAATAATATACACTCGACGAACCAGGTCAAGAGTGGAACTCAGTTCTCCCATTATTATCCTTTTTACCGTGGCTTATTCCAAGCGATTGTTAGTTGATATTCAAATGTATAAGGACCAAAGGTAAAATATATGTTGCAAAACACAACTGTGACTAAAATAATAAGCGATAGCTGTGTACATACCAATGAATCCTCGCTGGATAGAGAGCGAGTCACATCACTATTCAAGGTGAACCAGACGTCGTTTCGAATTTCTGTCATTCTTAACCTGCTCCTAGCAGGAGCCAGAATCCTTCTGATAAGCGCCTTACAAGCAGACGAGACTCTGGGCTCCTTGGGGAACTGCACTTTAGCTTGCACTTGCTGACATCGAAACAATTAGATTATAATTATGGTGAGATGTCTCTTTATAAACATGGCATTTTTGATGAGAGGTGCAAGTAAAATGTACTGTACATATAAATATAAGTATGCAATCACACATGGATACCTAATCACGCCGTTCCCTTACAGCAGGGGTCCCCAAACTTTTAAATAATAGGGCCATATAAGAGTATTGAAATTGCTAAGTGGGCCGTATTAAGAAAATGTATTCACATAGAAAAATGAATAAGTTTACAATAAACAATCTCTAATTGTCTAAGCTCACTAATTATTGGAATATATAACTAATTACTAAACCAATGAATTTTTCGTAATAATGACAGATACTTTAATTCTCCACCGGCATTGAAATAGGTCTAAGGAAAACTATGGGCTTGTTTCTTTGTTGTCAGAACCACTTTATCAATATTAAAGGTTAAATTATAAACACCAAATTTAAAAAAAATCTTGCATATGATTATCGTTTAGTCTTGAGCAGATTTATGATTTAAAATGTTTCATCCTGGAAAATGATTTTTCGCAAATGTATGTACTCCCGAATATGAAAATAATTTTTCTTGCGAAATTCTTAATGTACCATAGGCTATTTACTTTCTGGTAACAAAAATATAACTTAACCAAGTTTTCATTTTTAAATAACGATTTTAGTGAATTGTTTGATTGTAAATCTATCAATTCTAGTTACATATTTACATCAACGTCATCAGAAACAATTTCAAAAAGATTTTGAAGTAAAACCAATTATTTTTCATTGTTTTAAAAACCGTTGAATCGCCTATTTAGCTCATTTTGTGGCGATGTAATTTTCTCAATACAATTTTGAACAGGAAATTTAAATTTAGTTGACATAGTTTTACACAAATAATCTTGGCAATGAAAATGTGAAAAAAAATATTTTGTTGCAACTGTTTTCAAAAAAGTTCTAGTTTTGTTTGAAATACCTTAATATAAAAAAAGAGTTAATGTACAAGTTTTCCATTTCCTTGCAGAATTACACTGAGACAACTGAGATGTTCAATTATATCAGTTATAAATGCAAGACCCCACAGCCAAGCAGGTTCACAAAGTTCTGGAACAAGTTTCGATTTTCCATAATGAACACCTATGTCAATTTCATTTCAAAGTTGAAAAAACAGTTTCAACATTTAGCCGCGACTTAACCACCACATTCAACGTAGTGAGATTCAATATCTTCTAGAAAACTTTTAAACTGACGATGATTCAATCCCCCCTTTCTTATATAATTTGCAGTAGAAATAACAGTAGACATCGCAGAGTTTAAATCAAGAACTTTTCCACATAAAGACTGTTGATGCAATGCATGATACAATGTAAGTTGATTGGTCGATGGATGCTTTTGGTATCAAATAATATTTTAATTCTTCCAATTCAATCAATATTAGAACCAAACATACTTATCTCACCATCAGTAGTTACCAAGTAAGCTTTTCCCAAATTAATTCTAATTCATCAATTGTTTCTGTTACATATAAAAAAAATCCACGGTAGAACTGTCCTTCAAATTCTTCAATGCTGCTAGTTCTTCAGTTACTTTAAAATTCTGATTTATTCCACAGATAAAAATGCAAAATTGACCTATGTCGGAATCTGCCGTTTATTTCAGGGGAAAATGCTAGGTTGCGCGTATAATACTAATATAGTTTGAGGAAGGGCATTTTTAGGAGAAAAACATTCTATTATATTCGGGTCGATGTAGTATATAGGTAATATTTTTAAAAGCATCTGCGGGCTGGATGAAAATCCCTTGTAGGCCGTAGTTTGGGGACCCCTGCCTTACAGAGTAGCCATGAATCTGTGCATAGAGATTTTTAAAAAAACACGCCTCCATACACAATCTACTACTTTCTCCACACTTCTCTACTTTTACATACTCACTTTGCTTCAACAACATCCATACACCGAGTCATACATGCTCTTATATTCTTAAAACTATATATGTTTCTCTTGATCACATATTTGTCTACAGCATTTAGCAACGTCTTACATGGCCTACCCCTTCCTTTTGATTCCCACACACTACCTTCATATATTTGCTTGTCACTCGAGCCACGATTATCCTCTCAACATGTATATCTGTGTTATCTCGGTGAACAAACTTTATATATATATATATATATATTAGAATGTCCCTGGTTGTATGTGCCGTGAACTTACCTTCAGTAGATGATTGTAATTGGTGTCATCAAAAGGTAGGCGGCCAAAGACAATGGCATACAGGACTACGCCCATCGACCAAATGTCAGAAAGTTGTGGCTCGTAAGGGACTTGCCGCAGAATTTCTGGGGATGCGTAGGCGTAGCTGCCACAAAATGTGTCACTCAACGGAAACACGCCATTTCTGGGTTTCATGTGGCCTCGTGCGAAGCCAAAATCAGACAGTTTGATGTTATCATCTATGTCCATCAGCAGATTATCGCACTTTATATCCCTAGTAATAACAATAACAATTCATTGTAGAAAGTGAACATTAAGAAGGTGATTTTAATTGTCATACACAGTGAGTGTAATTGGTTTTGGTAGAATTTACTTGTGGTATGTAAAATGGTTTAAATTATGTGGGATAGCCAACAGACTTACCTTAGAAATACTGGAAAAGAAATTATTTGGATTAAACAATATACACACTTTTAAATACAAGCTTTCACTGTCACAAACATCTTCTTCAGGTCAAGAAAGGAGACTGATGGCTTTTGCAATCCAACCAAGATCACCAGTCTCTCTAACCTAATGGTGTATGTGACAGGGAAAGCTTGTTTTTGTGTATTTTTTAGTGTTTTTTCCCCTCCTAATTCAAACCATGATTTATTCTAGTGCTTTATTCCAAATTACCTAATTATGTAAAATAAATTTATACTAGTGAACAATACACAGAAACATTTCCAGCAGTTCATACTTAGGTTGTTTTTTAGTCATCACCAGAAATATCTTTATTTGATTTTAGCTTCAACACTTAACCTTTTTTGGGGCAACGTGGTCTAAGGTGTCACTCTCGCGATAAACTAGACTGTCAATGAAGGGGTTCGATCCCAGTCTGACATACTGAGTATGGTTTTTCCTAAATGGTTTTCCACTATTTCTCCACACACACATGTGGGTACAATTCCTCTAGATTGAATCTTCCTCGTCCTTGATATCAAAGCAAACAACATACCTATGAACAACACCTTTCTCGTGGCAATAATCCACACCATCCACGAGCTGTTGAAACCAACGACGGGCCCGAACTTCGTCTATGTAAGTATCTCTCCTGATGATATCCAACAGACTTCCGTTTTCCGCCAACTCCATCACAATATACACTCTACATTGTTTTTTAAAAGAAATTACACAAGAAAGCACAAGCTTTAATAAACGGTACCATAACATAATTAGTAGAGTGTGTGTGTTTATTTATCCAGGATATTCAAGTTGATGACATTTGAAACAATAATTAGCAGCTTTATACTATCGTTCAAATATGTAACTTGTCTCTTAATAAACTTTTGCATGCTTAAAATTAATTATTTAGTAATAAAGAAATACGTTTATTTTTATTCCTTAAACTACCTTAAATTTACATTGATCCTCCCATGTTTCTTTTAATATTGCGATTAGGGTGTAACATATTTGATGAAATATAAAATATGAATTAACTACACAAGTTTTTGATAATGTGTCAGCTTTACCTATGGGTTGTTTCAATGGCCTGCAGAAATCTTATTAAGTTTTGATGTTTTAGACCTTTAACAACTTCTATTTCTCGTGGAAGAAACTTTCTTAGGTAGTCAGCAGGTGCTTGGAACTTTGACACAATTTTTACCGCCACGTCACACCCATGAAGTTTTGAGTGTGCTATCTAAATACAACAAGCATTTTAGAACAACACAATTTCAGTTAAAGATTAAATAGCCTAATATGTAATACTTGAGTAATCTGGCCATTATAATATTTTAATTTTTTTTTCCCCATTGTTGAAGAGTTTACTAGCCACTAGGAACCTAATTACTCTTACTAATATAATTTAGGCCATTGCAATTTCAGATCATTGTTTTTCTAAAATTAGAATTTTTTTCTTATTTTATTTTTGAGCACTGAATCTTACTTACTACCCATTTAGGTTTTACGCCTATTTACTAATTACCCACTAATATGCTAGAGCTGAGGAAGGTTGAATTTAGATTCATTTAACTGTTGTGTCTATATGAACATAATAAATGCTTTATTTCATTTATTTGAGGTATTTAACAAGCACTTTCTGAGTCAACACAACATCCAGCCCCCAGCCCGTATGAATTATCATCACCCTATAACCTAAAGGGGGGTAACCTACATTTCACCAAAGATGCATTTTTCTGCCATGCCAGAAAATGAACCTGGGACCCTTATCACAGTAGACGGACACACTACAGATTGAGCTAAGGTGTTGGACAATATTAACTCAAATAGAGAAACCATGACAAATATTTGATAACCTGGTTCTATGTTCTCATGCTTTCTGATATAAATTAGAATACTTGTTTGTTTATGTTGGGTGCTGTTTCTACTGACATAACATTATTATATATTTTAACCCCATATTACTAAATGTTCAGGTTATACATCTATGTACCAATTACTTCAAATGAGTTAAGGATTAGGAAGGCTGAATATAGTGGAAGTCTACCGACATTTTCTTGGAGGGAGAGTGGAAAACCACCCTCAGTGCACCAGATGGGTATTTAACCCAAATTCCGTCATCAGCAGTCCAGTCTTTTGCGAGAGTGAGACCTTAGACCATGCAACCACTGAATCGGATCATTTTAATGTTGTTACCTTTACGGTGGCGTATGATCCCGAACCAACGGTGCGCCCCAAAGTATATCCATGATTCTCTAGGACAGAGGGCCTACGCCCGGAAACAGGATCCTCCTCTTGGGTGTCTGGTGTTGTAAATCCAGCGTTATCCGCAAGGATGACCGTGGGTTTTCCCACCAAAGTTGCACCACCCCCAGGAGACTTTGTAGCACCCGCGTCATTCTCGTTAAAGTTCATATTCTAGCATTCATTCTATGACATCTTAAGATGTTCTAGATACCAAGCTAGATTTGTTTGGTACTGGATGTCTTAACAATTACTGTATTTAGGATTTACAACTATTCAAAAATGGATCCATTTCTTATATCCTAAGAGAATCATTTAAAAAATTTTGATCACCATAGAAATAAGATTATCTTTGTTTATCAAGAAACAATATAGTTTTTTAAATAATAAAACACTCTAGTCCTGCATTGTTGAGTTTTTTCAATAAATTACTATAACATTTCGTTGTCATCCAGTGTCGTGGAGTGTTGGAAGGGAATCAAACCTTTTAAAACAATCTGTGGTATGTTCTCGCCCACTGGGGTCCTATTTGACCAAACATATATTATTCTCTGCTCTTCATGCCTCACACGGAAATGTATTTCTCTGGATACCTGACCAATGAGTGTTCTATTGAGGGATGTGACCAATTCACAGATAGAGTTTGGACAAATTTTGTGTTTCATGACATGCCACTGACATCGTTTTTTTAAAAATAATTGTTTCTAGTACGTAGTAGTTATATTATAATCGCACATTCTGCCACTGTCATTCTCATATATTTATTCGAAATTTTTGTGGGTGTAATTAATTAATATTGTCGTTTTTAAATACTAAATTATGTGATCTATTATTGTTAATAGTATTTGCATTAATTATTTACTACCATGGTGAAAATCTCAAGAGGAAACCAGAGCAAAACAAGCTCGGGGTTTTACTCTGGTTTTCCTTCGGTTATGAAACAACCAGAGTTAGTCTGGTTTTTCAGGGTCTCGGGCTTACTCTGGAATTTGGTTACTTTGGGGTGCTCTGGTTTTTTATTTCTTCTGAATTCTCTTGTTTGCAATGGAATACTTGGGTATTTTTCTCTGGAATGGTCTGCTTTACAATAGGTAACTCTGTTATCTTACTCAGAAATGTGATGGTATGCAATGGAATACTATGGTATTTTACTATGGTTCGTGTTTGTTCTCTTTGGGATGCTATGGTATCTTGCTCAGGTTCGAGGTTGGCTCTCTATGGGATGCTATGGTATTTTACTCAGTTTCGTGTTGGTTCTATCTGGGTTGCTATGGTATTACTAAGGTATATGTTGGTACTTTATGGGATGCTATGGTATTTTACTCAGGTATATTTTCGGTCTCTCAGGGATGCTATGGTATCTTGCTCAGGTTCGAGGTTACCTCTCTCTGGGATGCTATGGTATTTTAGTCAGGTTCGTGTTTGTTTTCTCTGGGACGCTATGCTGTTTTACTCAGGTATATGTTGGTACTCTCTGGGATGCTATAGTATCTTGCTCAGGTTCGAGGTGGGAGCCCTCTCCCCCCTCTCCTTCTTATAACCCACCTGTCTCTCAACACATTATGGTTTGAAGTATAACAGGTTCTAAGTGCAACCTCTACAATTTAACCCCTCCACCACAAGCAGCCACTAGAGAAAATGTTTATATTCAAAAGTTACCGGAATTTTTTTATCTCTAACTAGAAGGCACATCGAACCCAGAATAAACAGGATCAACATGTCCTGCAACCTTCAACACAGCATGTTCGAACCTTACAGATATATTGGGTGCATCTAATGTTATGGGTAGGGGGGTGGATCACAATTGATGCATAATTAATAGATTTGATAGTGCTTACTTTTAGTGGAAAATGCTGACACTTGGAAGAGTGCACTTTTGTGTACTTATTTTCAAAATAACTAGCCAGGTTGGCACATCATGCGACAATTTGACAGGTTTCAAAAGTATCCCTTAGTATTTATAAATGAATATTGAAATTTGAATTATTAATCTGTGTACAATATATATTCCTATTATAGTTTGAATTTCACATTAAAAATTCCCTACACCCCACCCCTCTTTTTTTAATATTTCTGAAATTTAAACTTTTTGGGTACATCCTTATGGTGTGGACTTTAATTTTATTTTTAAATTAATAAAATCAGTTATTCATAGTTACGTGAATTATTGTATAAGTGAATCGCTTAACGTTTTAATTTTTAAATATACAGTGTGTACCTAATATTTAGGAATGGCTTCATTGGTGGACAGTATACACAAAACAATTTTAAAAAAATAGATAAAACATGTAACATTTACCTTATTTCTGAGTGATAGTCATGGTTGCACTCCAGTTATATGAATCTTTTTTTAAGCTTCTTGACATCATAGGAACATTTCAAAATGGCCACCTTCAATGAATGCAATCATGCACTCGCCATGCTTCACACTATTTCAAAAATATACATCGCATTGCAATGGTTGCATTCAGTCGGAAGTGGCCGAAGTGGCCTATAATGTTAAGCAACTCCCCATTATTGGAGTACAAGACTAAAGAGTATAATTCGGATTCGAGGTCAAATGGCACACAGAACTTTAATTGTTTTTTGTGTCTCCTATCCACCACTGAAATGGGTCCCACATGTTATGGTACATCCCATATAAATATTAGTGTAAATAAGTAATTAGATTCTTAACTTCTTGAAGGTAGTTTATTGCTCCACTAATTGCACGTTTTAAGTTTTAAATAATATGTAAGTGCCAATATAAAAACTATGGGAGTCCCAATCAATACTGGTTATATAAGTGAGCTAATAATCCGTGAAGGTAAAAAACCAACGGTTTGTTATTTCCTAAGTAACTAGTAGATAAGTATCCCTGTTTTAAAACAAACAAGAGATCCAGTTACTGTGGAATCGCACGTTCTCCTAAAAACTAGCGCAGAACAGAAACTTGGTCGCGTGACGCGTTCTGAGCCAATCAAAAAATTCCCACTTAATCGGCTCTAGCTTTTCTGCTGAAGTTCACCTATTCTCTACTTTGTCCGCTCTGCTCGAGATGTTAGGCACAGGGTAACCAATCAAATCTCTACCAACCATATCAAATTAGTGCGCATGCGCATTTATCAACGCACGCACTCTTTAACCAGAAGCTAGCGGACAGCTTCGTTGTCCGTTGTGAGGAGATTTGAAATAACTCGTTAATGTAAAGCGTGTGTATCGATATATTGGATTGTACCACGACACAGCATTATAATTTGTAAACAACCATCGGGAGAATGATCTAAAATATGTGTTTATCCACTAGCAAATAAAATATGTTGATAATCAGCTGTTTTAAAGCGTTGCAATGCATCATGGGTCAACTTAAAGTGTGTGAATTACTGAGAAGATTCTGCTTTCTATTTTTTTGGCAAGCGTGTAGATCGAGATTTATTGGTTGTATGCGCGGCTCAGTGACAGTAACTTTGATCATTTGTTGGTGTAATGAAACACACCGAGTACGGGTTGGTAGTCATACGAGATTCTGCTAGTTTGTTTGACTCTCACTTAGGAGGTTTGGGTTTGATACTCAAATAGGTAGGATAAGGACTTTTTTTTTAAAACACTTAATGTGATTTTTCTATTTTTTATGTCCAAGCACCGCGTCTTATTACTTATTGGGCTATAAGTAATTGTATTAATTACGCTAATAAATTAGGGATGAGGTAGGTTGAATTTTAAGTGTATCCAAATTTACATGAAGATAAAGATAGCGAAAGAGATATCGAGTGGCCAACCATTTATGAAAAACTACCCCCGGTACATCCGACCGGGATAGGATTCCCGATCTTTCCATAATAGGCATTTTTTGCCTATTGCAAGAGTGACGCCTTAGACCACGTAGCCACCGAAGTGGATGTTTTCCAAGCCATCCTTAGCAGACGTGGGTGGGGCACTGGGAAAACTTTGTTTGCGGGGCCCCCAGTTATCTACCTCACGCCCACTCGAACATTATGTTAAACATGTATCTATTCACTCATCTCTACAAAAAGAGATATAGGTATTAATAATTATTATTATGAATTATTACACATTTACAATAATTAATAATTGGTGATTTTTTGTGACAGTAGGCCTAAGTGATGGTTAAGACAACTTAAAGCTAGGCCTAACTATTTATTATTTTGTTAGATTTTTAAAATGTTAATTATATGATTATAACACTAAACATGTAAATTATAAAGTCAACAAATACCACTAAAAACCATCCAAAAAAGCTTATAATTGTATAAAGTGGTAAATCCATCCAATGCCCTTTGAAATCTAGAACAGACACAACATCCAGCCTAGGGTGGTTAATTTATCACCGTGTAAAAGTACCACACTTCACCAATGATACATTTTTCGGCCATGCCAAGAATCAAAACCGGGACCCTTAGTTACCTTCACATGTTAAGGTACACCATGTATATGCCTAATCACATCAATTGTATTTGGGAAATAAATGTTTTGACTAAGATAACATTAAACCACCTTTTGAAAAAAAAACATAACATTAAATGCCAACGGGATTTCTTGATTGGTAATTGTTAAGATGTAAGATTAGCAATAAACTGTATTGCTAGTGATGGGAGGTCAAAGTTCGATTCCCTGCCAATCTACTTGGTTGGTGGGGCGTGTCTCCACACGTAATTTATCATTTTGGCTCTTTTTTAATTCTTTCCTCGTGCTTGTTAACTTCTTCTAAAATTATCCTTCTCACACATAAGTTAGGCCATTAAATGTCCCGTCTATTAAAACGAATCAACTAAACTAAATTTTTCAAAAGTATTAGACAAACACATAAAACAGTCCTCATTACTTTAAATAGCTCGAGAGTGTACACAACTGTTTATAAAAATATCCCCGAAAGGTTTGAAAGCTAAAAACAAACATTACTCGGTCCTATACCAACATTTTCTTAGTTGACTTAAATTCGTGTGTTCTTTCCAAACCAAACACGCCATGGATGACCAGTGTGGGATATTACGACAACGTTTGTAAGATTGCTTTGTTTAACTTCGCTTTCACATAAGGGTGTTTATAGTGTGTTTTTTTTAATCTTTTTAGATTAAAACAACATTGAAGTACAAGACATTTAATAAATCCTACAAGAAAGAAGAAAGGGGAAGGACGGGGGGGGG
>CABFOV010000709.1:25185-56529 GCA_902141375.1 Timema poppense
GGGCAGCTAAGGAAATATTTTTGTACACATATAGTACCACACCATCCATTAGTCCACGGCATCTGAAGTGCGAGATTTAGCTTTGAATGTTTGTATATATTATATTAATCGTCAACTTCGGCTTCACCTCGAAAATAAAAGTTTTTATTCTACAATTACAAAGCTTTTTTTTTAAATAAAATGACAGCCTAGATCAAGGTTTTACAACTACCTTTTTAAATAAAGCCCAACGAGTTTCTTGGAAAAATAATCAACTGTAATAAAATTGATGTTTTTAGCCGAGAAACGGAAAGTTTTGACTTGCTTGAGAAAATTCCATGAACGCTCCAACTGATGTTCATTCAACAATAAACTTAATTGCACTCTATTTTTATAATAGCTCGTATATCCATCCGCTTGAGTCTTATTTCCTTCCACTCCGTAACCGATTATGACTAAACTCTTTCACGTGTGGCCCTCGGGAACTTTATGTTGAAAACCTCTGTCCTAAATAAACATCTTTGGTATATTCTTAAATCATTTTCTGTTTTTATGTACCCTTCGTCTACCTTGTAAGGTATCAAGCTTGCTTTGCATTGTTCCATCATGGTTAACGGAGAGAGTTTTTTTTTTTGTGCTGACCACATGAAAACCCCTATCAGAAGAAGTTGGCACTATTTCATCAACAGGCAACGGCCAATAGGTAGGTATGGTTTGATTATGGTCTGATTCCATGGGGTTTTGTTGTTGTTCCATCTAATGTAAATTAAAATAATAAATTTATAATTTTGTATGTTTGTAATAATACTTTTTTTTAAGTATTTATTTATTTTGACGAAATTAAGGTGTTAGCACCTCGTCTTACATTTAACCAGGCTACTAAATGATTCCTAGCTAATACAGAACCAGTGACGGTTTTAATACTTATGCTTTTATAAACAAGAACTAGCTTCGTTCATTGGGGGCTATGACCCCAAACTCCCAGTGCGTTTTCTTTGCAATTGGATGTAAACTAATGTAATTTCAGAGCCGTTTTTTTAAAAGGTCTTACCGTTTAGCCACAAGTGACCTCCAAAGAAAGGTCCACACCGACTTTAAAGTTGATCCGCCATTTTGAATTTTTTCGGTGGTTAAAAATTAAAATTTTTAAGTTTTTGGAATTTTCCCGTCGGTTACAGGCTATAATCTATAAGACTATAAGTTTGCCAAATTTCAAGTGTCTAGCTCATCTGGAAGTGGGTAAACATTAATGTCAGTGAGTCAGCCATGTGGCTTTATAGTAGTATAATTTTCTCCTTTTTAGCTTAAATAATAATAATAATATTTAGCACCGCGTCTTACTACCCGTTCGGGTTATACGCTTTTTTAGCTTAAAGGTGTAGCTTTGGGTTATGAATTGTTTTTAACATTTTGTATTTGTTATCAAACCATGGTTAGCAAAATTTTGTTCTAAAATAAATTTTTTTGGGGGATTAATTTCTTAACATGTTTTATTGTTACACAAAACTCCAAACTATTTATTCAAGGACGTTGCCTAGATGTGACGTCACGGCTGATAAAGATAGTATTTCCCATGATAATGAATTTATTTAGCTAGTTTTAAAGAAATAACGCTGAAGCAAAAACCACAAATTCTTAAATAATTCTTAAAATGGTCTTACAGTATCACAAAATTATCATTTTATATTTAAATAGTTTTTTTGTAAACGTATATTTTATGAATCGTCTACAACTTAGGCAATTTGGTTTAGTCATTAAAATGGCCGGTAGGAATTATCCTGCTACGATGTAGATTAAAAAGTTACGTGTTACCATATGTCTATCTAGAATAGGAAACAAGAAAAAGGTAAAATTAAAAAGCAAGTCAATGTTTTCAAGGAGCAAATATTAGGGTGAGTGTGTAAACTCGTCAGAGGAAGAGGTAAATGGTTATCAGCACATAGACAAAAGGCCCCTCAGGGTGAACTTCTCATTTTCTTTCCTCTCTTTCTATTTCTTACATTGGCGTCTAAGTGAAATATAGCATAGACTGCTTAGGTGCGTCGAGTTAAGATGCAACCAGCTTCACAAAATATCTTCGAAATCTCCAAGTAAGCAACGTCGTTTTACTTATTGTTATTTTATTAATAAATAGTTGAAACGCCAATACATTTGGTAATATAAATATTAGAATAGATCCACATGAATAATTATTTCAGATCAAAAATTACTTTATGAAGAGAGTTCAAATGGTTTTCAAACAAATTAATAAAACATAAAAAAATATCCAAATTTTCATCTTTGGTTTTAAACATAATCCCATTACTTAAGTTGGGGATGAAGGGAACGCAAATTAAGGCGAGTGTTTTTGCAGTCTTTATAACAAAACAATTTTTTTGCCAAAATAAATAAAATATAGCTCCAGTATAAAAATATAGTTTAATTTTCTTCACGTGATATCAACAGGCCATATTAAATTATACACTTTTTAAATGAAGCGAAAAAGTTGTCATTAAATTCCAGGACAACCTTGACAGATATTCAAGAACTGTTGATATCACCATATGAAGAAAACTAATCTCTCTTTTATTGGAGAAATGTTTTATTTATTTTGACAAATAAAAGTATTGTTATAAAAACTTTAAAATCACTGCCTTTAACTCGCGTTCTCTACATCCCCCCTTGACCATTATGTATAATACAAATAATAATAATATTACACGAGAGTTGAGCGTGCGGAAAATATCGTCAGTCTAACTTTACCTGTTTTACTGTTGCGGAGTTTTATTTTATCCCGGTCGGATATTCTTTGGTGTTCCAACCCCTCACACCCTAAATTGTTTACCACACTACATCCAAGAAAATATGGATACATATACTCTAAATTCCCCCTACAATATTTATGTCAATATTCGGATATTGAAGGATAGTATAACTGGCTACTTTTTTTTTACAGGGGAATTATCACTGTGGTCTTCTCATCCATTTCCTAACGCTAATGCATGTGCATTTTTTAAAAGATACTCTTTGATTATATAGGAGCTCTTATAATATATTCGGATGTTTTTATAGCTATGGCCCTTTCTCAGAACTATTGAACTGATTAGTGGTTAGCAACCAATTTTGCTAGTTGTTGTACTCATAATTCCCACACCGGACAACGTTGTCTCATTATTTTTTGTACAGATGTGTGTTTATGTATACTCCGGTAGCCGCGCTCTAAAGCATATGTGATTTATAAATTATTTTAATTGAGACAACCCGCCTCGGTGGCGTAGTTGGCAAACGCGCTAGTCGAGTTGAGCTCGACTGCCTAGGATGGGGAGATCCAGGTTCGAATCTCGGTCGGGTGAAATGGGGTGGTTTTTCCTAAATGGTTTTCCACTCTCCCTCCACGCAAATGTGGGTTCACTTCCTCTAAATTCAACGTTCCCAATTTCTAATCCATTGGCGTAGTTAGTACTTAAGCGTATAACCCGAACGGGTAGTAAGATGCGGTGCTAAATAAAAAATTATTGAAACAATTTAATATAATAATCAAGGCCTGTATTATAATATTGTATAAAGTGCAAGTACTTTTAAAATTTAAAAATAATAATAATAATAATAATAATTACAGAACAAATATATTGAAAAATAAAATTCATTGCATATATTTTTGAACGTCACAAAATTCAAGGAAAATATTTTTAAATTCTTTAAAATTGTGTTCTAACATTTTTGAAAAGAAACAAATTATATTTAAAATAACATTAAAATACACTAAATACACTGCAAATATTTTTAAAGATAGCTACAGAACAGATTGTTGCTATTTTACAATTTAACAAATTAAATGCATACATTTTTAAACGATACAAAATGCATTGCAAGCGTGATTAAAAGTTTAAACATAATGAGCAAACATTTCTTATTAAAAACAAAAAGTGCTAACATTTTCAAAAGAAACAAACTAAAATGTAAACATTTAATAAATGTACAAAACCATTGTAAATAAGTTTAAAATATACAAAATTCAAGGAATACTTTTTTGAAAGATACAAAATACATTACTTATACATTATTAAAATAAACAAAATACAATGCAAAAAGTTACAAAATACATTTCATACATTTAAAAAAAATAAAAACAATAGAGGGCTAACATTCTTAAAAGAAAAGTAAAACAGTGCAACATTTTTTTTTAATTCACACAACAAATTGTAACTAATTTTAAAATATTTAAAATTCAAAAAATACTTTTTTGACTGATACAAACCATTCTGGAACATAAAAAATAGTGTATAAAATGCAGCAAAACACAGAACTCCCTATGTTTCTGAATATTTCTGGAGTTGTTTGAATATTTTCGAGCCAGCCACACCACAAACTTGGCAACACCGCTAAGTTGCCCGAGGTGAGGAACTTCCACACGATCATTCTGTTCTGTAATTTAGTGAAGTCATCTTTCTGTAGCGTGCTACACTCAGGTAGAACAAAATGAGACCCTCTTCTGCGCCAAACACACAGGCGAGGTTTCTCGTATCTAAGGGGACCGTCTCGGTTAAGCGGGAATTTGTCGAGCAGACGTTCAACTCCAATACAATATTTAATTCTACGAAGCGTATGGTTCACGCCAAAATAATGTCTTAAGATTCCAACAGGGCTCTTTTCCTTAACATCCCTATAGTTTGAGTTTTATTAATAGAAAAAAACAAGTGTGAAAATGTAACACTATCTAATTTTCAACAACTTTTTAGGCACATTGGTGACGTGGTGGTCTAGGGGTAAGGTGTCAGACTTCTGTGCTGGCGGCCAGGGTTCAATCCTCGGTCCCGGCACATATTTATCTGATTACCAAACCCATCCTTCACCTCTGACAAGACATCCTGTTAATGTGGGGAATGCCAGGCCTCCACCGTGGTTCGGATTCCACGTTAAAATGTAGGTCCTCCATTTCATCTCACAATCACCCTACCATTACACATTAGCGTAAGTGCGTATAACCCGAACGGGTAGTAAGACGTGGTGCTAATAATAATAATTTTAGGCATATTTTAGATTTAAGAGACTAGGCTTGATGTAAAAAGGGCTATAGATTTAGCCTTCCTTTAACAAATATAGTATATTTGTTACAGGCTTACAACATACAACATTAAGATGTTTGATAACTATCTGCGAGATTTCCTCTTTACCTTGAGATAAGAATTTCGTAGTTTTATTTCTCCTCCATTCTTATTGACATGCAAAAGGGTTGTTGTAGATTAAGGGATAAAGTGAGAATAAGCCTGTACAGAATAGAGAAGTAGTTACAGAAATCGACACAGCATTTCAAGGCGTGTGGCCCGACAGCAATTAATACTTCTTCGCTGACTGAGGAGGCCACCTACATTCTGAAGAGACCCACATCGGTGATCACATGGTCTGACACGTCACTCTTGTGATAGACTGGATTAAGAGTCATGGGGTTGTTGATATTCGAATCCTAGTCTAGTGTACTAAGAGTAGTTTCCTCTCAATTATTTCCCGCGCCCCCTCCACGCAAATACGGACCCACTTAATATTAAATTCTACCTTCCTCATCTATATTTCGCTAGCGTAAAATCATGCATGCGTAGATCCCGAATGGTTACTAATAAAAAGGGAAAATAGGATTCACAAAAGAAACTCATATTCTAATAAATTGCAACTATCACGAAATAATAGAAGCACGTAGCTACTACGGAAAATACGACGCTCATTCGCCCGGATATTGTTTTATCCCTTGTTTTAAGAATATTTAAGGCCACCAACAAAAATATAACTATTTTCAGAAATGTTCTATGCATGTGTACATTAAAAGCAGTGGCGGCTCGTGTATAGGCACTGAGAAACTGCAGCACCCCCTATTTCCACTTGATATTATCGATAACATTTAATATAATGAGTCCTTTTTTCTTAAATTCTTTCTTTATTGTTGTAGTACAATATATATTCCTTAAGCTTAATGTCAGTACTTCAGTAGCCATCCCTCAGTTTATGAAAAAAATACAAAAATCTTTGTATGGATCTGTGCGCTTCACAGTGCCAGCGACGTGGTGTTTGACTGTTGTGCGCAAGCGGACATAGGAGGGAGTGGGGAGGAAGGCGGGACTGCCAGGTAGAGAGAGTACTGTTGTTCTCGCAGTGCCGGCTCTGGCGTGATGGTGGAAGGAAGTGGTTTTTTTTAGTCAGCGTGTGTTGTGCTTAAAAACCGTGTACCATATTCTTGAATGTGATAAAGTGTAGAAGAGTGTAGAATTAGATTATTATTCTGCTTCCAGCTATTCTATTTGATTCTTTTTTTTTCTGTTCTTTTATTTAACAGAAAGACTAAATACACTTACAGTACTTTCAATGGAGAAAAATTTCCTCAATGGTCATCCATAGATTAACGAGAAAATTATTGAACTTTTTGCGCAAATTAAAACAAAAAGAATGGATTTCATTTTTAAATGAATAGATCAAGCTTGAACTGTAACAATTTAAGTTTAAGTAAGTAAAAAATATCTGTTTGTTTTTTGTTAATATTTCATCAAGTTCCTGAATAAATTTTCTTTTTTTACATGTTTTTTTCCTTTTACACAATTTTAAAACAAAGGCTATAAAATTTCTGGAGCAGCACCCCCACTAAATTTAGCTACGAGCCGCCACTGGTCAAACGTTTTCTAATATATATTATTTTACTCTTTCAAAATGCTATACAATTCTAAGTTCCCTTTGTCTGTTGGCGATATTGTAGAGGTCAACTACCCATCCCTCATGATAAAAGTAACACTAGTTAATAAATAATTCAAAAACTCGCTTATAAAGTAAAAATTATAATTGATTTGTGATATTTTACTTATTTTTTATATTTACATGTGTTTTTTTTAAGTGCTCTACCACATTTGACTTGAGAACATTTGAGAAGATTAGGTGGACAGACAAGGTGACAAATAAAGATATCCTAAGAAGAGTGGGTGTAAAGAGAACCATTTTGAATGTGAATTCTTCGGCGCGAAGCAAACTGGATCGGACACATCCTTAGGAGGAACTGTCTCTTGCATAACGTCATGGAAGGAAAGGTTGAAGGAAAGAGGAGCTTAGGAAGAAGAGGAATGCATATATAGTTACTTGAAGGAAAGAAGAAAATTCTGGGAGCTGAAGCAGGAGGCCGAGAGGACGAGGCGCATTGGCGGTCTCGGTTCACTGACAAATGGTAATTAATGGTAATTGACGCGTCGTAAGACAGAATACTTAATAATAACAATACCACGTTTGAATTGTTCTTGGAAATATCTGGAAGAAATCCTTTTGGAAGCATGTAGATTAAAAAAGTGAGTATAAAAGTAGAGGGAATATCTTAAATAAAACGTAATACATATGTTTCCTATAATTTAAATCGAAACCATGAATAGCGTAGCCGTGTACACGCATACATACGATTGATGGCAATACTCATACAATCAATAGACGAGCTTCAAAATGTTTAAACAAAAAGGATCTCGCTTTGGCCTTGCTTTATTATCAAGGAGAAAAAAAGAACGAAAAGAAAATTGGCAATATTGTGTTCATCCATAAATCAGTGAAAGTTTGACAAAAAGAACATTTCATATGTCCCATTCAGACTTGCAAAATTATCCAGACAAGTTTTTTTTTAATGTATTATCGAATACCCAGCCTGAAACCACTTTAGAGCAAACATCTTCCCATAACTTTTTTTTAAAGTCGTAACGTCGTAATACTCCTTAGTAGAGAGTTGTTTTTTTCTTTAATAGAGAGCCGCTTCTCTATTATTTCAATGAAGTTTTCCGTTTCGTATGTAATTACTCCCGCCATAACGCTGGAAACTTGACGCGACTTTATCGTGCCACTATCAGCAATCTAATGAACAGGTCCTCTCGCGACTGTTTAGTCACTAATATGTGCACGCCAATACAAACCCGTGGATATAGCGCTCTCTACCAATAGTTTTTTTTAGCACCGCGTCTTACAAACTGTTCCAGTTATACGCTTATGTACTCTAATTACACTCATGGTTTTAGGGATTGTGAAGGTTATACATATATCAAAGTGTACTGGCATTAGCGTGCGGGGAAAGTGGAAAACCATTTTGTAAAAAAACTTAGTACACCCGACCGAGATTCGAGCCTCGATCTCCCCGTCCTCAGCAGTCGAGCTTAACACGACAAGCGCGTTAGCCAACTACGCCACTGAGGCGTTTTTTTTCCTTTTATTGATTTTTTTTTAGTTATGTAATTTCACCAAGCATTTTTTACATTTAATTTGACGTTACAACGTATGTTAGCAGAACAATAACTGTTAAATTTTTTATGTCTATTGACATATCTTACCAATTTATAGATTAATTTTAGCAGCACCAATTCCAGTAATTATTTTTAATTCTTAATGTAGATAAAATTGTAATTTCATAAGGATGGCTGTTATTTGATTTTTATACTATTACACTAAAATATATCCATTAGTAAAATAATTTCTCTCAAAACAAAACTGCCAACTTAAAAAATAGATCACACTATTATTTTTTTTGTAACGTGGAAAATTTCAATTCCGAAATATACCGGACTAACTTTGATTCACTAATTAAATATACCATAAGCATTTTAAAACAAACTCACGGGAAGAATTCATCTGCTAGATAACATCCCGCATTCCGTATAAATTGAAGATAGTTTAACACCTTCCCTAAATCACATATTTGAGATGTTACTAAAAGTGCTGACTGAGGAAAACTCTCTCTCACATTTCAGATATGGATGTGATGTAATTTAAAAACCAGTCGTATGTTTAAGAGCGACGTTCCCAGACTAATCCCCCGAAGCTAATTTAGATGTTCTGGCTAGTGTTTTCAAAGTTACATATTCATTTACAATACAGTGCTTGCAATCATTTAGCCACGGTAGTTTTTACCGACTCAACTTTGGTATATTTTAAATGTAGCTGATCTAATCCAGAATGATTCATTAAGTAATTTGTTATAAATCTAGTTGTGATCAAAATACTTACGTGGTTGAGAATACTAGGATTCTGATATGAAGCAACTTTTAGCAAATACAAACATTGATAGAATTTTAAACCACATCTTAGCTAAGTCAGTAGCGTCTCTCTCTCTTGAGTGAAGGGTCCTGGATTCAATTCCAAACATGACTGAAAAATTAATCATTGGTGAAATGTGGGTTTCCCCTTTCACAGTGATGAATTAACGGCCAGGGGCTGGATGTTATGTCTGTTTTAATTTTACGTTATTTTATACGTCATAGATTATCAGTATTTATTATTTATTGAAATTTTCTAACAAAAGTGCCATCTGCAGACACGTTTGGATGGTTTAAACCCCATTGGATTGAATTAAACTAGGGTCTAAACAAAGTGTGTTTTTTAAATAAACCATTCAGTTTTTTATGAAGAATAATTCCTTACTGATAGAAGTTTACTTATTTTTTACTATTGTAAAAATTTGCCTCATTAAATCTTTCAATAATCTATTTTAATTAATATATTGAGTAAGGAACCATTCCCTGGGAAAATCTCTTTTCAAAAAGACAAATTATGTTTATAGTTATTTAATCTTTTGATGTTTAAAGCATTCAAAATCTTGTAGGCATAGTATGTTAGTGATTTTTGGACTCAACTTAAAGGTTTAATCAATAAGTTTTAGTATTGTACAATGTTATTATGTCACTAATTATTTTGTCCTTTGTTTACTAATACTGTAATACCCAAGCAACATTTCTCTATGAAATCTATATAATGTGGTTCTCAAAATAATACCAAATTTTGTGAATCATCTTTTAATTTGCAAATAAATTATAATTTTAAGCAAGATGGATGTTCTTTAATAAAATAATAGAACTTATTATTATAATAAGTTCCAAATGGTTTGAATTAATTTGAATAAAATATTTGAGAATAAAACTTGGTTTAAGCCAAAATACCTGAACAAAAAAGAAAGATTAAAAAAAACTGTTCCATCACAAAATTCTGCAGATTTTAATACTTGGCTTATGGATACACAACTACAGATCTATTAGTATTCATAATCATCAATAAATTTATTTCATATCTAAATCTAACTGTAGTAAATACAGATTTTGAAGATTTAGATCTTATTCCTGGTTTTACCTTATTTATTGTGTGTACTATATAGGAATGAGAAAGGTATAATTTTACAGGAGATGTATCCACATTTGAGGGAAATAGTGTGAAAATTCATTTAGTAAAATACATATCAGGCAAAACAGACTAGACGGGACTGTCATAGTTGTCCGCAGGGCCATCTGTGCAAGAGGGATATCAATGATGTAGTTTTTTTATAGGTTCCTCTTAGCGGAAATAAGCTATAACTTAGTTATTGACTCTTATTATTATTATTATTATTATTATTATTATTACTATTTAGTGACTTGTACACTGTCTTAGGTTAAGGCAATTTGTAGCTCGTGTTATATATGTCTGGAAAATACACTTAAAACAGTTACAATCCTGAATGAAATAATATAAATCTTATGTTTCACCACGAGAGGCTATCAACAACTTAGCCTAAAATCTAAGAAAGGACAGGATAGTTTAAGGAAATTGCACCAGAATTAACGTAGGGAGTGGATGTAAAAACCACAAGTCTCATATTTGAAAACTACCAACTAATGTGCACACAGCTGGGATTCGAACTTAGATCTCCCCGTGAACATAAAATCAGGATGTTGTGAGGCCGATTCTCTATATTACATATCAAATAAGGTAGCCTATTAAAAAAATTACAAAATAAATGTTATTTTATCATCAATTCAGTTAAAATAACTAAACTAGTTGTGTGTAGCCATATAAAACAAAGAGGCACTCAAAGTTACCAATATGTAAAAAAAATAAAAACGTTTTGCCCATTAGTGGACCTGTGATTACTTTTATGTGAGTCTCGGGTATGATTCCCGACTGGCTCTAAATGTATAATTTTAAAATTACATCCGTTCTTGTTCACAAAGCGGTAAGGCACTGTTTTTTCAGGGCTGTCCATACAATGCAATGGCCTTTAAAAATAAATTATACGCAACTCCACGCGGACTTTCTCACTTCATTGTCTAAAAATGTATATATTTACTCAAAACTCGTAATATATGAAACTAAATAAAACACACTAGCAAATTCGAGCACAAATTGCGGTATACATACGTAAAACATTTTTTTTTTACTCCCGTTTTACAAATTTTACAATATTATTTTTGAGGAATTTAAGTCCTCATTTGTATATTTGGACTGATCAAAAATATCAATATTGATTCCACAAGGGTCAACACTTCGTATAAAAATTTCGACTTCTAGTTTAAAATTTGGAAATTTTACTGGGGTGTTGCAGATCTTCAGGTCATCGCGTTGCTGTTAAATTTCTCATTTATAGATTTTGGCCAATAAAAAAGAAAAATATTGACTATTGAGTCAAAAATTATAGAGATAGATCATTGTTGTACAAACATTTCCCCTAAGAGGTTAAAGGAAAAAGAACATCAACTTTTTGAGAGACTTACATATTTACTTACTCTACGGCATTAGAGAATTATTGCGTTAAAACTTAAGTAGTATCTCTGTATAACTAAAGCTCACAAAATTTTATTATTCCATTAGCCAATATCTCAGAAACTATTGATTTTATAAAAATATACTTCAAATAAAAGTTTTTTTATTTTTAATAGTTCTACAATTATGCGTTGATAAATTATTTATTATCTCAAATAGTTGCAGAGATACAGAAAATTCAGCTTTTGTAAAGTACTCTAAAAGTCATTTTCATGGGAAAACAGAACTAGATATTTTGTTTATAATATTAACCAAAAAAATACCAAGATACGAATTTTAATCAAAATTGTTTTAGCCTATTTTGAGAAAATCTATTTTTTCTCTTTTCGCCTTCTATTAAACTAAGCCTACACTTCATTTTAGGGTTAGACAGACACACAAACAGACAGCATTGCTAAAACCACTTTTTGGGGTTCGGGGGTCATGAAACGTCGACATCCATCTACATATTGGGCTAAAAAAATGTTTACGGTTGCATTACTTTACCCTTCATGTTAGAAAAGTAAATATATATATATATATTTGTGTATATATATATATATATATATATATATATACATATACATATTTGTGTGTATATATATATATATATACATATTTGTGTATAGCTTGAAAATTATTGGTTTTATATACATATATTTCAAATAATTTTTTTTTATTATAAATAGACCTACATACTTACAATGATAAGTAATTTTATAATTCAAATGTTTACGGAACTATAATTAAAAATTAGAATTTACGCATCATTACGGAAACCTAAAAGCCATTTAACGAAAAATTGAGAGTATCCATTTTATTTTAAATTTTGTTAAATGCTAGGAAATGAAATTTAATCAAAATTGTTATAACCTATTTTAATAAAACCAATTTGTTCTCTTTTCACCCTTAAGGAAACTACCCTTAATTGTAGGGTTATATATCCAATTCCAAAAATTCTTTGACGCAACCTTATGAAAACCCTAGATACCGAGTTTTAGCCCAATCGGTAAAATAGTTTAGGCTCTATCTACTCCGATGGATGGATGGATGGATGGATGGATAGATGGATGGATGGATGGATGGATGGACGGACGGGCAGACTGGCAAAAAAACACTTTTTCTGTTTTGGGGGCCGGGGGGGGGGGGTAATGAAATGTCAACATTAATCAAAAACTTGGGCTCGATTTTTTGACGATCACAATACTTTCTCTACCTGTAAATTAGGGAGAAAGTAAAAAGCCTGTATTGGAAAATCAAAAGGAAAAAAACCCAACAACATCGCCTTTTACGCAGACCACAATGCAGGTGCAACTGTGAAATGCTTGTAATTGATGTTAAAAAAGAGAAATTTTTGAGCTTTTGGGGCATCTTGATAGGCGGGAACCTGTGGCATACTGCCCCCTCTCCCCCTCCCCCACCCTTGACTCCCTTTCCTTGTGGACCTGAGTTTGGTTTCCGTGAGAATAAAACAACCAATTTAATTAAGTGTCTATTGTGTGAAGATGGGAACCAAATACATTTCAGGCAGCCTTTTTGCAAGCCTTTTGAGTGACCTTTTATGACCATTTGGGCAACCTTGGCTGACCTTTTTATACTCCATTCACGGTAGGAATTACTCTTTGAAAGGTCTTTTTTCCTACCAATATCCTACTATATAATAGATTTCTGGTAGGAAAAAAGGCCTTTCAGAAAACAATTCCTACGGACTTTAGTTACCTTTACTGGACTTTGGAGTCGTCCTTTTTTTGGGGGCCTTTTGATTGTTCTTTGCCTGCCTTTTGGGGGACTTTTGCTGGCTTTTTTTACTAGTTTTTGCTGGCCTTTTGATTTGTCTCTTACGGCCTTTTTGGTGGCTTTTTTTATTAGTTTTAGCTGGCCTTTTGATTGGTCTCCACCGGCCTTTTTAGTGGCTATTTTTACTAGCTTTTGCAGGCCTTTTGATTGGTCTCTGCCGGCCTTTTTGGTGGCTATTTTCTAGCTTTTTGGGTGGTCTCTGCTGGCACTTTGAGGTACCTTTGCTGGCCTATTGGGTGGACTCAGGATATTCTTTCTAGTGACGGGTCCGTTAAAACCACAAGCCAACGTCCTGACATTGTCCTGGCGTATGTAAATGCCGGTTCATAAAACACACGGGTCCGGACCACCTGCCGCGAGTAGATGAGGAAAGTGAACACAGGAAGGCCTCCATAGGTATAACCGGTCATCTCGGACGAGGGATCAAATAAACTCGTGTCGGATTTAATTTAATGTTGAAGGGACGAATATTTTAATAAGTTTAGTACAGTTGTAGTTCTCTGCGAGAGACGTGCACGGGTGGGCACGCGGTAAAAGGTGTCAGGTTCATCCTGTATGTTTTATCGGTGGAGGGCAGGTTGAGACTTGAATCCTGGCTGAGTGTAATGAGGTGTATTTTTTCTAAATGGTTTCTCTCTCTCTCTCTTTCCACGTATTTGCAAGTACATTTCTTCTAAAATCTACCTCACTCATCACTATCTCATTTGTATAAATAAGCGTATAATCTGGACGGGTATTAAGACGTGTAGAACATAAAAGATCACTGCGAAAAAGTAACTTATATATTTGGTTATTGTTAAATTTTCTCACTCTCGCTTAGAAGTTATTTAAATGTATTTTTGCCATTACAAGCAATAAACATTTTTTTAGCGCCACGTCATACTACCCGTTTGGGCTATACGCCTATGTAATAATTACGTCAATGGGATATGGATGAGTAAGATCGATCTTAGAGAAAGTGTGCCAGCAGTTGCTTGGAGGGAAATTGGGAAAAAAAAGGGGGGGGTGGAACCTCGTTAGACCCACCCGATATTCGAACTCCCCTTCACTAACAGGTCAGTCTAACAAGAGTTATGACGCCTTACATAAATGTTTTTTTAACTGTCCTCTATAGTTATCTAAGGTTCCGCGAGGCAATTTAGAATATTCTTCATTTGTTTTTCACACTAAAATAAAATAGCATCAGTAATAATTATGATTGTCAATTTGTTCTCATCTGTATAAAGGACATTTGCCAAAGGAATTGCCAGAACCTGTGGTATCTTAAGTTAGTTTAGTATGTTTATGCTTGTAAAATTTAACTGCCCTCATTGAATGTTCTTAATATTAGTGGAAACATTTTTATGAAGGCTCCAAATTGTATTTTTTCTGGTGCAAGGAGTCCTTTAGTCTAAAAGTTTAGGAACCCCTGCCTTAGACAATTGGGCCACCGAAGCGGGTAAAGATGGTGTTAAAAACCTGTTTAGTGACTTTTTAAAAACAAATATAATATGTTGAAATATGTCATATTTAGTGAGGCGTTTCAAATCTGTTCATAATAATTTAATTAAGTTTTCTTTTTTTCCTTCAAAATGTTTCTAAGATTTGAAGGTTATTGTGGATGTTGAAGTCAAAGTGAAACGTAACAGAGTAAACATAACCTTACTTCCAATAATGACTTAAAGGATTTTTAAACGTGGATAGTAATTTCATGGCACATTTTATTCATTTTTATAAGCCTCAGTTGTATTAATTAGTAAAATAATCTCCTTTTAAATCTTTCTTGTTATTCTAGTCTAAGTTGTTAAAGTACCTAGATAATTGAAATAATCATTGTAATCACATTAAATTTCTCTTCAACTGGATTCTAGCAATTTTTCATTTGTCACAATCGTTTTATCAAAACCCCAATTTATTATTATCAATATTTTAACTGTATGCTTACATTTGGCGTCTCTTTTTAAAACACTCATATATCAATTTGTTAAAGACATCTTAATATCTAGTACTCTGTGTTTTCACATTACCATATCTGATTTTGATTTCTATTGTCATTTTATAAAAAAATATCACTCTTATATAATATAATGTGATAAGCCCGTTTCCGGTAACAACTACTACGAGGAAATGACTGAACAGATTTTGACAAACGACTACTCATTTTAACGGCTAGGAATCCAGAATGTCGGGGAAAATAGTATTTTAGCACGAAAACCCGATTTTCACAGAGAATTTTCAGTTTTTTCATTCTTTGTTTAATCACCATGGAAACCGTTATTTGTTTCATGGATGTAGATCTCTAAATAAAATATATATCTCTGGTTAAAAATTAATAGCTCAATCTTTTTTATTGGTCCGAACAAACCACGATATTCTCTTTGAATAAATATTTATCTTTGAATGCTGGTCATTACACAGCTAAATTGAAATACCTAAACTGGGGAAACATTTATTTTTTTATTAGAATGTTGTTATCGTTAATTCTAATTTAAATCAATAATATTTAGTATACTTAGAAAGTTAAAAGTTCGTGAAAATATTTTCTAGGTTTTGTTTAGCTCATGATAAAATGATGTTTAAATATGTTTTGGTATGTATAATAAGCTCAAAAACGATCAAATGTTCTTGAATAATGTTTAAACATAGCCATTTGATCTATTTAAGTATGAGTTTCGGTGTTAATTCTTTCAAATAATGGGTTTTGATGCTCATTTTATTCAAATAATGGGTTTTAATGTTCATTTTAACAAATAGTATCACAATATAAATACATAAATTAAGCCAAGTTTTCATTTTACCGCTTGATTTTGAGAATATGATATTTTAAGTTAAATTTTTGTGTACCCCATCAATCTTTTCACAGTCTTACAAATACAGTAAATTCAGTTATGTTTCCATTTTGATGCTTAATTTTGAGGGAATGATATTTCAAAGAACCGTAATGTTTTGTGTACCATACATATGTATTCACATTCGGTCTTTCTCTATCTGACATTCTCTCTCTCACTTTCTTCTCCCCCCACCCCCCATACACACACTCTTTTTTACCTCTTCTCCCAATATTTATCTCTCCAACACATACACATACTCTCACTATCACTCGCTCATACTCACTCTATCTCTCTCACTTCCTCATCTATTACAATCATTTTATCACACTCACACTCTCATTTTCACACTCACCCAGACACAAAATCACACACTTAGACACATTCTCATTTTCACTATCACATTTTATCACTTTCTCTATCATATATGTTATAATATAATTTTAATAAGCCCATTTCCGGTCATTGAAATTAGGAGAAACCAAATTAATTAATTAATTTAGAAAAATAAATATTCATTTTAAATGTTAGGGGTCCAAATCAGCAAAAATAGTAGACTAAAACTAAATTTCCTAGCGAATTTTTCATCTTTTCCTTCTGTGTAGGCAGTGGTTCATCTTTACAATCATTGTTTGTCTACATCACCATAGAAACCATGATTTATGTATGGTTGTTTATCTGTAAATAAAATATTTCTCTTTGGTTAAAAATAATAACTCTAATCTGATTTGAATGGTTTGTCGCAACAAATAGATAGAGAGCTGGGAGAGGGGTCATTTTAAAGTTATCATCGTGGCATGAAGGGGGGAAATATTATACGTTTTGATTATAATTAAATATTTAAAGCTAAATATCAACGTCGGTAGCTTTTGACGAGTAAATTTTTTAAATATAAAGTCGAGTGAGGGCTTATTATATAGACCTTTTCCCAATAAAAAGTTTAGAATACATTTTAGTGCAATAATCTGCATCGCTGCAATGATCCAATAGTATTAACTTAAACCAATATGTTTAACAAAGAAATATAAAAGTCTTATAATTATCTTATATTTAAGTGAAGAATATTTTACCTTCAACTCTGATATTTAGAAACTTTACACACTCCTAAAGGTAACACTAATAATAGTGTATAGCATTACTAATTTTTGCTATAAAAAATGTGTTTGTTTTTTTCTTAAAGGCCCTTAAAATGTATAAGTATATTTTTATTTAATTTATGAATCTTAATTCAATTCAGAAAAAAAAAAACACTTCAAGAGAGACAAAACTTTTTTCCTTTCGTTTTCTTATTCAAAATAGAAAATGTTCTTAGTTATATAATTAAATCCACCAATGTGTGGCTATAACTAGAAATTATTAAACTCCTTTTAAAACAAAATAAGTATTTACCGGTAGTGGCATCTTACTTTTCATCTGCCAACAACTGGTTCCATTAGCTCAGATCAAGACATTAAGCTGATAACTGCTAATTTTATGTACATTTTTAAAATATTTATCATTCCTTTGATAGCAAAATCTTGTTAAACATGGTGTTACGCCTTTATGTAATAAAATACTCTGAACTGGAGAGAGCCATAGAAATATAGTGATATTTTTACATAAAAAAACTTCAGCTTAAACAACATTTTGGGTTAATCATAAAAACAGGTGTTTACATAACACAATATTATAAATACCACGCTCTTACTGCCTTCTATAACGCACAACTGTTCATAAAACTATTAATTGCAAATTGAAAGATGTCATGTTAAAATTCATTATTCAAGAAAATATTAGATCACTTAAAAATGTTGTTTAAGTCATTGTTTCAATCAATGTTATTTTTTAGACACTAAGAAAGAAAGAAAAATATTCCTACCATCTATCAAAAACCTGGAATGCTAATTGGTTGCGTCATGCATGACGCTATTTTCATTGAAACGCGATAGACAATTTTCTCATCACATACAACAGTTATCATCGTGTCAGTGCTATAGTTGTCTTTTTGTAAACAACTTCCTTGATTAGAAGAATATACAAGGTGTAAAAAAAGTTGTATCATATATTTGTGTTGTAAATCTAAGTCATTTTAAAAACACGGGTTTAATGACCAAGAAAAGAAGGGTTCTGTTTGGTATTTCATCTGTCTATTTGTCTGTCAGGATTCTTTGTTCTGTCAATGCGTGGACAAATCTTAAGATGATTTTGTAGGGATCTTTTTTAAACCTAGGGTCTGTATGTATATATGTTCCATAATAACTATCAAATGCGAATACCAATTTTAACGAAATTTTGCAGGGATAATTTTTTAGTCCAGGCCCAAATATATTTATGCACACAGTACATAGTTTCTAAATCTGCTTATCTGTTTCACTATGGCGGTTGCTCTATAGGTTATTTGCTTAGTATATCACCTCAGTGATTTGAATTTATAATTTCAAGCAATCTAATACCAAGGGCATTTTTTTTTTAAATGTTGACACACATTGCGAGACTAACGTTTTAAACAGAGCAAAAAAAAAAGTTCTAAATGAATATTATATACTTTTGAATAGCGTATTCGTTGTTTTTTTGTTCAAATTGATTACCTGAGAAAAATATCATCTTCAAGATCAAGGAGAAATTATAGAAGCAATTTCATCTTGAAATACAAAGAGAAATCTTAAGACTGCGTTGACGATAAGAACATGAAGGGAATGAGGACTACTGTTTACAGAACTACTAGTAAGACTGTAGTGGCAATAATAACATGGAGGGAGGGAGGGAGGTCTACTGTTCCCAGAACTACTAATAGGAACATGGATAGACAGACACACGCTTGCTAAACGATGGTTATTTGCACTGTCCCTAAGGCTACCAGGCATAAACACTATTGATCTCAATTTCTGGCCGTCCTCGCAAGAGCTTGGTTTACACATACTATTCCCACTATATATTTTTACTGGTATAGTATGTAGTTGTATTATCGTAGGAAAGGCCTTTTATAACCATCTTTACAAAAATCAGTGTATACATTATGTGTCAAAAGTTCACTCCTGTGAAACATTTCATGTTAATTAGTAACATTATCCAATATGTGGGCTAACTGATATATTCTCCACACGCACGCACTTAAAAGGGATCAAATAGGGAGAGGGACCGGGAGAATGTATATCCCCCCTACTTCCAAAACTCCTAACGTCACATTTGATTTTAATAAAAGCTTATCGCAAGGGAATTGCAGTTATAATAACTTATAACAATGTAGAAATGTTGAATATATAGGTTAAATAGTAGGAACAGAATTACTACTTGATATTCTAATGTGAACCGCTACACAAATTGTAATGATATTAATTTGGATTAATCTAAATTATGTAAAAAGTCATGGATGAAGGTAATTTTACTTTAAAGTATTTAATATATGTAGAGTATCCTTTTAAGTTTCATCCACGAAGAAACACGCGCTTCTCATAAACAATGTGAAAAGGATTTCACCACTAAAATATATTGTTATACCATCTTTCCTGTTAAAAGAACAGCTCCGCAGTATTTTTTCAAAAGACTCCATTTCTCTATACCAATAAGAAGCTAACCTTCACAAAAACTGTCGCCAGGACTCTTTCTATTGGTTAGTTTTTACATTGTTGACCAGGGGAGAAAAAGGCAAGGGGTATGTTATATATAAACCATTGTGCGTATGTTTAAGGCATCTCCTCCGGGATCCAAACATCTACACCGAGATCTCGCTCACGCACAAGTCAGTCACGGTCTTAACACATTATAAAATAAGTCACATTAATATCACAAGTGTGCAGAGATATAAAACATTTAATTTGAATATGTATACGTAATTAACATGTGTCATATAAATAAACCGTGTGTGAATAAACAGCCATCAACAGTTCTCTTTCTTCAATTTTATTAATATACCGATTTAATTAGTGCTCGAACACGGAGCCATAGACAACCTGTACATCATCACAGCATTATTATATCAGGAAATTAATCCGTAGTGTTTCAATCGACGCCCAAAGCGGGGTGATTGATTCCATATTATTACAATTGATGCCCAAAGTGCGGCGCTCATATAATCCATAGTGTTACAATTGACGCCCATAGAGCGGTGAGATAAATCCATAGTATTACAACATTAAAGCGCGTCTAAAATTCTCAGTCGTAAGAAAATACGGATATGATAGATTCATTATATTATAACTATGCAATCCCCACCCCCCAAGGAAATGACTGGATGTGGCCTTGATTCTCCATGTGTTAATGCTCATATGGGATATTCCCTTATTATTTACAATAAAAAGGTAGGGATGAGGAAGGTATAATTTAGGGAGAACGAACTAGCATTGACATGGATAGATATTGCGAAACCGTTTAGGGGGGAAAAAATCTGCACACACGACTGGAATTTTAATCCCGTCAGTGTCGAATTAGTCAAGATGAGACTGATGTCTTGGTCCACGTGTCCATTGGCACGGACAATGTGTGCTAGACTTTCAGACGTCGCTTAGAAGAGCATGAAGGAAATGAAGGGTATTCCTTTGAACTCTTGCTATAGTGAATAAATATTACGTTGTAGCCCACATACTTAATCTCTTCTTTTTTATAAATCTCAACATAGGTACATATACTAATAACTCTTAAGATTTGTGAAAAAATAGATAATATAAATTGTTGCAGAACAGAATTCACTAAATAGAATACGTGAAATAATATACACTGTTACAGAAAGACCACAGAGCACCTAAGAATACAACAAAGTTTCACATATCAAAGAGCCCCATAAATATATATATATATATATATATNNTATATATATATATATATATTGCTTATATCTTAGAAACTATTGGTTGTATAAAAACGGGATTTTGAATAAAATATTTTTATCTTTAATAGTACTAAAACTTTGCAATGATGAGCTATTTTTTTAAATTTGAAGCAGTCACGAAGACACAATCCAAATTATATATTTCCAATTGTAAAGTACCTTTAAAGTCATTTCCATTGGAAAATGAAAATTGACATTTGATTATAATGATAAGCAGTGCTTGAATACAGAATTTAATTAAAATAGTTATAATGGACTTTAAAAAAAATTCTATTGCCTGTTTGTAAACTACCCTTAATCTTAGGGTAGGATATGTTTAATTCCAAGCTTTAACCCGCTCAGTAAAATGGTTTCGGCTCTAGGCTGATGTACAGACAGACGGCATTGCGAAAACAACTTTTTCTGTTTCAGGGGGTCATCAAACGTCGATCTTTATCAAAATCTAGAGTTTGATTATTTTTTTAACGATAAAAATACTTCTCTCACTGAGGTTTCAAGAGAAAGTAAAAATAAAGACAATTTTAATCAACATATAGTGAGTGAGTGAGTGAGTCATATTTTGTAGCAGCACCATCGACACAGTGTTTTTAGGTGCGGCGGAAGGGGTAGCAAGTATTTTTACAATTTTTATAGAATACATTATTTTGCAAAAATAAATCAAATATTTTACCAGTAGCAACATAGAGTTTAGTTTTATGCACATGCTAATAACAACCGCTATTGAATATCTGACAAGAGTGTCTTAGAATTTTGTCAAAACTTTTTAACTTTTTTGATGGATATTCGAGATCTGTGAAGAAAACTAAACTCTATGTTGCTATTGGAGATATATTTGATTTATTTTATCCCAAAAAAAAAGTAATGCTATAAAAAATGTAAAATTACTTGCGCTCCATTTGCTGCACCTTAACTAGGAAGCAGTTGAGGACTCTAATGATTATAGAATTTTCGATTCATCTACAGTCACACACCCCTGAGTAAGACACCTTTTAGATAAACCCTTTTCATATTTCCGCTTGCTTGAGAATGTCTTCACTGTGGAATGAAATCAGAACAAGGCATCGACATTCTTTATTTGAACGTTTTAAGGGGAACTTAACATCATAGTTTGGTGTGTGGTGGTTGTACCTTTATTCTACTCGAGATACTGGGTTTCAATCCTTGATTGGATTTAGTGAGCATCTTTTAATACATTAAGATAACAGCCGAATCAATGGCAGAATGGTCTAAACAAAACTCTAAAGCTTCACTCTTAAGTTGGACTGGAATAGAGATTGAGGTTAGAATCCTAGTCAGGTCCACTGAGGATGGTATTTCTTAAATGTTTTCCCACTCTCCTTCTACGAAAATGCAGTTACCTATCAAATGCTTTATTCTTTATACCTACCCCATTACACGATAGTATCATGTATCATCTAAACGGGTAGTAAGACGTAGTGATAGCAAAAAAAAAGTATTGATTGTTCGAGTCACGATACACGATATAGTTCGAGGTAGTTCCTTTTACCTAGCTCCGATCTGAGTAGTAATGGTGACTAAGAAAGAATTTATGCGAGGAATTTGATCATTCTTGTAAGACAACTTCCTTGATGTGAATAAGCTGATGAAACTGATGCAGGAAGTTCTCCTACAGCGCGCTATAATGTCAAAAAAGTTAAATAGCGAGCATTAAAATATTGAGATAGCACCTTGTTTACATAACTCAGAGTAGATTGTAAAGAGGGGAAAAAAAAAAGTTGCTATTGGGCCGGAAACAGATTGAGGCGGACTAGGGTAGGCGCTATTATGGCGCAAGTGATGAAGAAACAGGGCACTAGCTCGGGAAATCACAGCTCGCCATCAGAAATAATTTAATAATAATAATAATAATAGCCTCGGGACCACGTTATCGAAAAACAATATCTATTCCTATGATTGCGTTATATCCAAATCGCCTTGTAAAAACACGTTATTAGGATAGCCACGGTTATTTCGAGTATTTTGAGTTTTTTTTAACCGTTCGAGGTGGGTTTGGTCCCATTCAACTTGGAAGATTGAGATACTACTGTATTGTGACTACGCATTTTTTTAAGACAAATCTTGGAGAACTTTTTTTCTTTTTCTTTTGTTTCCCTCATACTGAGTGGTTATATCGCGTTTTAATTACATTTTGGGCATCCTGCTATTAAATAAGATGACAATAGCAACACACAAACTAGAATAATTCCTGTAAGAATTACGTTGGTTTTCAAGCTGTGGTTTGAGAGAGCTAACAGAAATAGCAGAGTCATTATTTGTAAAACTACAACAGCCTTGGGGTCGTATTCTTAGAAATGTATCGGCAACTGGGCTTGAAGCTTTGTTAGTTTACGAGTGGGCAAACCAGTAATCCCTACAGAGTCAATCAATAGCAATATGAGACCCATGAGTGGACGGTGAATCTTTTTTTTTGGGGGTACATGATACATGATACATGATTTGGCTTATTTATTTTATCATAAAGCCGGAATTATTCTTGTTTAATAAATGCTACTTTAGTAAGACGAGTTGTTAAAAAAAAAGGAAGTTGTGGAAAACGCCCATACGCTCTCTCTCTCTCTCTCTCTCTCTCTCACACTCACACTCACACTCACACTCACACACACACACACTCACACTCACACTCACACTCTGAAATAGTTACAGTCAAATGACTCAAACCCCAATATATTAACTTATAATTAACTATTACAAATGTGTGTTTTATTTTATTTTATTTTAGTTTACTTAGAATCTCTTTGAGGAGAAAGCTGTGAATGTTTGATGGTTTAATCTTGGGAATATTACTATTCAATTCCCACCCCACCATTTTGAAATTTAGAATACTTCCCTAGTAGAATTAATATGTTGTGATTTAAGTTAATGTCAATAGGTCTTAAAGATTTATGGGAACGCGTGACCACTTGAGTTTTTGGAATGGTTTAAATTTGCAGCTTTCCACAAAATAGGTTAGAAGAGGTTAGAGTGACTGAAGAGAAAGATGAGGGGAGAGAAATGGATAATAATGACCGGTATATATATATAATTTTAATAGCCGTGTACTAATTTATTCAAAGATCACAAAGTTGGGGCTAAATATCTTAGTGTACCACGGGGCTAGTGTACTTGTGGCCAGTCGTGAAATAAAATAAAATTAAACCCCATGAAACAGCCTCAAAATTATTAACATAAACGTTCGCCTATATCGACTACGAAACAATCATCTATTGAGGTTTGCTGTTCACCTTATCATATTTTTTTCTTCAAAACAATTATATAGCCCTTTGGACACTGTGTTTAGAGAAATTTCCCTGTCTCAATGATTTTTTTTAAATTAGGCTTGTTTAACGTCAATTTTATGAACCAACTGTTTATATCAGCATACTACTATTAAACTAATTTACCTCTAGGACGGACACAACTAGTCCCACGGTAATTAGGGTAATCAAATCTGGCAGGTTAAGGTGGGAAGGACTTGAGGTGCGAATGGAAGAAACAACAACTCTGTTCATGGTATTGACGGGTAAACCTAAGGGGAAGAGGCCAGTGGGAAGATCTAGATGTAGATGGGAGGGTAAAATTAGGGCTAGATACGAAATCAGCCCCGCTAAGGGGAGTCACCTTTCCCTTTCCCACCAACCCAAATTATCTTGTTTCTGTTAAGGGACATGAGACCCAGTAATACTTTTAGATCCTTGACATTTCCAGTCATATCCTATGTTAGTGGGAATATGCGTCAAATCAAATTAACGCTAACTTACGCATGAACCCACCGCGATACTATTGCAGGTTTTTACCCTTGACTTAGTCCAAGGTTTTTTTTGTCCCTGCTTTTAATTTCACTCAATGTGGTGGTCCTACTTTTTCTACCAGGCCTGACCTACCCTCCTCTAATAGTCATACTTATTTTCTTACTTTGCCGCATTTTAAAGTGCATAGGCCTTGGCCTGACGCACACACGGTATAAGTCATTCACGAGCTAAGTTTACCTGGATGACACCTCGAAATGTTACTAGAAGTAATACCTAATATATCCCTACGCCAACAGCTGACGTCTTATCACTTTGGTTGACTGTAATGAAAACAGATGGTAATATATTAATGTGATAGCTAACCACAGTAATTTAGGCCAATATTATTTATATATTTATTTGAGCTCGGACACAAAGTTTATTTATAGTTTTATTCCACTTAAAAAGATATTGACACCACTTTCACAAAAACTTCTAGAGAACATAGCTTCAAAATGGCGACTGACGAATCTAAACCATATGATTGAACATAACGGTAAACAAGTTTTTTACAATGATGCACACGCAGTTGATGAAAATATATTACTCGGTTAAATATTTCAAAATACGATAAAATAATCATAAAATCATTATTGTATGTAAAAATATGACAAGAATTTTCTCTTTTCCAATTAAATACGATGCCTGTATTGAAAGGTATTGATGTGTGCAATATATTACAAAAAATCAATAACGTTCCAAAACGAAAAAGAAATACTTTCAATTATGTTTAAAATATTGTTTCGGGTTGTATAAAAAGAAATTATTTAAAAAAAATGAAATAGTATGAGAAAACTTAAGTTAACATTATTTTTAATGTAATATATAACAGGTAATTAAATATCTTACATTTATAACAAAACAGTGATTTTTTACAAGTGTTGGCAACCAAAAACCTAAACATATGATTTTCGAACTGTCATCCAGGTAAAAACCTATCGTGAACGGAATATACCCCACCCTGCTTAGTAGCACCTGTGGAGAGAGCAGTAGTAGAGTCGGCTCTCACACACGGCAGAGCGGGATACAAGGCCCTGCCTTCATATTTTTTCTTTTTTTACAACCAATGTTAAATTATGGTTCATTTAGGCACAGTTTTCTCAGTAACTATAGTAGTTAATGAACTGATTTTCTTAATGATTCATCTATAAGTATATTCTAACAATTAGTCGAGGGAGGTTTATAAATATCTAAAAAATATATATATATATTAATTTTTAAATATTTTAATTTTTTTTCTCCTAATTTTCCAACACATATTTATATACATGTAAATTCTGTTTATAGTGTTATATTTTAAAAAAGCTCCCGTTAAAATGTACATAATTAAATTTCCAAAGTAACCAAAAAAAAAGAATTGTATTGATATCCTATTTGGTTTTGGGAAGAAAAAAAAAGTACCTAAATGAACCATAATTTAACATTGGTTGTATAGGGAAAAGCGACTCCCCGTTAAGAGTGGTTGGGAAGGCGAGTTGTCGGAATTCGAACCTATGTTGGTTTACTGACTCCATCCAGTCTGTTTTGGCGTTGCACTCAAGATGGATATATTATGGGAATGGTACAGGGGGAAAGGTGGAAAGTCATATTTTAACTTTGTGTTAGTGCTGTCATTTGTTAGACAAACATGATACTTTTCTAATGCATTTTAAATTATTGCTAAAAGAGGTATTTGCCATATTTAAATTAATTTAAAAAAATTGTCGGATTCCCAATGGGGTTTGAGATATGAAAGTTGTCCTGGGAAATTCGTGTAATATATTTCCCCTCCTTTTCCCCTGAACCCTTCATATGTTTTCTCAAGGGGAACGAAAGACAGCAAGTAATGGATAGTATGACGCAACACAATCCTAGCCTAACCTAACATATAGCGCGACGCGATCGTAAACTAAAACAAATCTATCCTTATATAGCTAAGGCATGACAAGCTCATAATTCTGTTCACAAGGAGATGGAAAGTATTTGGTTGGTTCATGCGGGTGAATTAGTACAATGGCCGAACGTTTACTCCTAAGGGATTGGTGAGGCCTAATTCGTATTTCCATAACATTAGAATGGGCCTGAAAGAGATAGTTATATACAGCCCACCTCATTATACCCTATTTAAAGATATAATAGTGATAGGGTGTAATGTGGTGGACTGGATATGACTATCTCAAGCTAGGGATATTGTAATGAGGTGGACTGGATAGAACTAGCTCAAGATAGGGATATGGTGTAATGAGGTGGACTGGATAGAGCTAGCTCAAGATAGGGATATGGTGTAATGAGGTGGACTGGANTAGAACTAGCTCAAGATAGGGATATGGTGTAATGAGGTGGACTGGATAGAGCTAGCTCAAGATAGGGATATGGTGTAATGAGGTGGACTGGATAGAACTAGCTCAATTATTAATATTTTATTGACGTTGATACTTTGTAAATGTAATATTGTATTGATGGGTTTTTTTACTTATCCCTAAATAAAAATATATTCAGGAACTTTTTGAACTGTAAAATATAGAAATATTTTGGTAGGTAGAAATTTAAAAATAGAGACTTTTCTTTTTTTCGATACACATTGATAACAGTACCATATTATTACTGTTATTTTAAAGTTTATGATAATGGGGGTTGGTGGATTTTTTTTAACACTAATTGTGTGAAAGATTGATTGTTTAAACACCACCGATTCGACTAAAAAGAATTCTAAAAAGGTAGACTGGGTACTTCTTACTACAATATTAATTGTAAGTGAATACAATAGATCGCCAGCAACCTTAGTTCAATCAGCCACGTTAGCTACTTCGTACATTATGTCAGAAATAAAATTCATTGTTAGTGAAAGGGAAGCAAGATTAGGTTAGGCTAGTGTTGTTCAGTCTACCTTGGGAGGGAAATCGTTCTGCAAGGTAGTAGTGTCCTATCCACCTTGGGAGGGTAATCGTTCTGCAAGGTAGTAGGGTCCTATCCACCTTGGGAGGGTAATCGCACTGCAAGGTAGTAGTGTCCTATCCACCTTGGGAGGGAAATCGCACTGCAAGGTAGAAGGGTCCTATCCACCTTGGGAGAGAAATCGTTCTGCAAGGTAGTAGTGTCCTATCCACCTTGGGAGGGTAATCGTTCTGCAAGGTGGTAGGGTCCTATCCACCTTGGGAGGGTAATCGTTCTGCAAGGTAGTAGGGTCCTATCCACCTTGGGAGGGAAATCGTTCTGCAAGGTAGTAGGGTCCTATCCACCTTGGGAGGGTAATCGTTCTGCAAGGTAGTAGGGTCCTATCCACCTTGGGAGGGTAATCGTTCTGCAAGGTAGTAGGGTCCTATCCACCTTGGGAGGGTAATCGTTCTGCAAGGTAGTAGGGTCCTATCCACCTTGGGAGGGTAATCGTTCTGCAAGGTAGTAGGGTCCTATCCACCTTGGGAGGGTAATCGTTCTGCAAGGTAGTAGGGTCCTATCCACCTTGGGAGGGTAATCGTTCTGCAAGGTAGTAGGGTCCTATCCACCTTGGGAGGGTAATCGTTCTGCAAGGTAGTAGGGTCCTATCCACCTTGGGAGGGTAATCGTTCTGCAAGGTAGTAGGGTCCTATCCACCTTGGGAGGGTAATCGTTCTGCAAGGTAGTAGGGTCCTATCCACCTTGGGAGGGTAATCGTTCTGCAAGGTAGTAGGGTCCTATCCACCTTGGGAGGGTAATCGTTCTGCAAGGTAGTAGGGTCCTATCCACCTTGGGAGGGTAATCGTTCTGCAAGGTAGTAGGGTCCTATCCACCTTGGGAGGGTAATCGTTCTGCAAGGTAGTAGGGTCCTATCCACCTTGGGAGGGAAATCGTTCTGCAAGGTAGTAGGGTCCTATCCACCTTGGGAGGGAAATCGCACTGCAAGGTAGTAGTGTCCTATCCACCTTGGGAGGGAAATCGCACTGCAAGGTAGCATTGTCCTATCCACCTTGGGAGGGAAATCGCACTGCAAGGTAGCAGTGTCCTATCCACCTTGGGAGGGAAATCGCACTGCAAGGTAGTAGTGTCCTATCCACCTTGTGGGGAAAATGTTGGTAGTAGCCTGGGGCTAAAATCAGTTCGAGTCTACCTATGCTTAATAATAATATAATATCAGAAGTGAAATATCCATATCCCATTACTTGACGTATGAATAGATGAAAATTGTTTTAGTAATTTTGATAATACTGTCAAAAACAATTTCTTCCTATCTAAATCTGAGTTTACGAACAGACATCCGCGTTTCGTCTCGTCTGAATGCTTCTCTATCGGGCGGCCTCACCTCTCTCTGCGTGACTTCTTCCAGGCATCCTATCAGGTCAGCGACTGGCTGACAATGGGACTGTCGTCATTGTTTACTCGGCGTACAAGAAGGGAATGATCAGAGAAACTAACAACAACAAAAACACTCCACAGATAATCTGTAAACACAGGGGAGGTTTGGGCTGAGACATCGAAGAAGTGGGTAACGACACGTCTTTTAAAGCTGGGTGTGTAGGGAACTAAATAAAACAAAACTTATTTGGGCATAATAAATAAAATATTTCTTCAGTAGAAACATAGTTTAATTTTCTTCACATGGTGTTATCAACAGTTATTGAATATCTGCATAGAGGCATTAGATGCCAAACTCTTTAAATGAAGAAGAAATGTTATTAAATTCCAGGACACTCTTGACATACATTCAACAACTGTTGAGGTCACCATGTGAACTAAATGTTTCTACTGGAGAATTATTTTATTTATTTTGACAAAATATATGTTTTGCTATAATAACTGGGTAAACACTGATCTTTTCTCACGTCCCCTCCCAACTCACCCTAAAATCTCCCGCATCTAAAAAGGTTTGGAGATAAAATGTATAAATTACTAGGTATAAGAATAACCATTTTGGGAAAAATATAAAAAACTAGTATCGAGTATCATACATTTAAAAAAAAGATTATTACATTTATCTGACAAGATGTCAAAATTGGCAACTATTCTCAAAAGTGACAGCTACAGTTTACATAGATTGGTGTTGAATGCCTAGGTTTAGTAGAGTAGTTCATTGAACTGTCAAGTCAGGTCTTCTTGTGACCATCCGAATATACATATAGACCTTAGTTGTTTACAATATGTCATAGCTTCGATACAAACTTCATTTTAATGCTTGGCAAGATATTAAAATTTTTGAACAAATCTTAAATAAAAAGTATTTTTTATTTTGATTGCCTAATTAGGCTCTTGTAGTTTTAGGTAATATTAAAATAATATTGAGTGCACGTAATACCTGTTTTGAAGAGTTTTCCAAAATAGTTTTTTAATTGCCCGCCAAAAATGTTATTTCATATATCACAAATAATAATTATAATCACTAAACAGTAGACGTTTTATAATATATTTAACATTTTACTCGTATAGCCTATACTCTGATTTTGGTTGGAAGAACAGTAGAGAATATTCAAACATATTTATAAGCTGCCAATATTGACAGTATGTTACTATATTATTTGCTCTGAAAATTGAAAAATGACACCTGGACACGGGAATCAAGCCCGGGACTTTCGTCTTAGTACGCCAATGCTCTATCCACTGATCTATCCAGGAATCGTCCACTGCTCAGGGTCATTCTTCACTCATGTTTTAAGGCAGAGGCGCTTGTCGTGTTGAGCTCGACCGCCGAGGACGGGGAGATCGAGGTTCGAATCTCGGTCGGTTGAACTGAGGGTGGTTTTTCCTAAATTGTTTTCCACTCTACCTCCACGCAAATGCGGGTTCACTTCCTCTAATTCAACCTTCCCAATTCATATTCCATTAGCGTAATTAAGTACTTAAAGCGTATAATCCGAACGGGTAGTAAGACGCGGTGCTAAATATTATTACTATTATTATTTTAAGGCAGAGTCTATGATGGACGTGCGGAAATCTTTGGCTACAAATGTGTAATTTTATTAAGATCACGAGCTATCAGATAACGCAGCCACTCGGTAGTTGGTTTATTGCTGCCACTTGTACAGTTATTATATTTGTAAGGGATCGCATTCTGTACAAATGGCAGCATTAACCCAACTACCGAGTCGAAGGTGGCTGCGTTATCCGATAGCTCGTGAGCTTAATAAAATCACACATTTGTAGCCGACGATTTCCGCACGTCCATCCCAGACTCTGCCTTAAAATATGAGCGAAGAATGACCCTGGGCATAGGACTATTCCTGGATAACTTGGTGGATAAAGCATTGGCGTAATAAATCAAAGGTCCCGGGTTCGATTCCCTGTGTCCAGGTGTCATTTTTCAATGTTCAGAATATGATATCTTGATGAAAAATTCCTCAATTAAAAACATAAATAATAACTTCGGCAATTTGATTCTTATATTAGTTTTGTTTTTCTATAGGTATTGATAATCTGCATAAAAAGCGACAGCAGAAGATAGATAACATGCCTTGACGAATGAATATATTAAAATTGTTTTAGTAACTTTAGTAACCAACTTCTAATGTTCTTCCTATCCAAATCATGCTATATTTTAACTTTTTTTTATAATGTCTTGAGATCTCCAAAAACATATTTGCATGCATATTTCACGGTTTTTTTTTTTTTTTTTTAAGGAGGAGGGGGTTAAGGTCTTAAATATTAATTTTTTTTGTAAAACTGTCCAAGTAAAGCCACAAAACCAGAAAATTATTAT
>CABFOV010000709.1:56556-102463 GCA_902141375.1 Timema poppense
GTGTAAGGTCATAAACATCAATGCTCTGTGTATAACTGTCCAAGTAAAGCCACAAAACCAGAATATTATTATATACGAACGAACCGTATCAAAATATGTGAACAAGTTTCCCTTCTCTGCAAGAAAATGGTTCATTCCGATGTCACTAGATCCTCCTTTCCCCCCCATCCTTGTTCTATAGCCCTATGCCAGGACAATAGAAGGAGATGACTGGAATACGTAATGCTGGATGATGAAGGGAGGTAATCGTCACAATGGCGGGTTATAACCACCAGTTCAATAGCGACACCTTACCTGTATGACAGCAATCCCCACATAGTGTGGACAGGTTTAGATACTGTCCACCCTCTTCGATTAACCGGGATATATAAGATATAAGATTACGCTCGAACAAAAATAAAATCATCTTGGTGTGTTTTTCTGCATTCTTAACCTGATTACAACGAAAATTAGGATCAATTTAATAGTTTATTCATTTCAAAATAATTATTTTTCAATGTTTTATATTCTTTTAAAATACAGGCATACCTCTCCAGAAGACGGATTAGGTTCCAGACGCTGTAGTAACTAGAAAATTGTTGCAACTTGAAGCATTGTAAATTTTTTTTTTTTTCACTTATACAGTAGCCCCATATTTTTTCCAAAATTCATTAAAATAATGAATTAAATCAATAAAAAGGCTCTGGGTTCAATTCTCGAGATGACAGAAAAATGTACTAGTGAGAAATTACTGCCTTTACTCAAATACATATACCTAATATAATGAGCCAACTAATCTAATAAGTCAATCAATTTTCAAAACCTGGAAAACAAAAAACCTACTTTCATACCAATGACACCTTTTGCATCTTGTTGTCCACCTGGTGTTCAATTCACTTCAAAAAAACACCTACATACTGTCAAAACAAGCACAATGTGCAATGATGCATGTGCTCTTGTTTAAGGTGGAAATGTAGGGAACACGATAAAAGGTCGTTGTTTTTGCTGTTGTTTTTTTAAATCATTTAATTTTCTTCGCATGTTGTATATTGCGCGTCTGGGCTAAATCAATCGTAGCCCAGTAATGGAAAGATTAGCCAGTTGCCCAGGGGACGCCCAAACATAATAATAGTACAACCTTTCCGTGGAAACTCTTTCCATGCCACGATGATATAAGATGATGGTGATAGTGAGAATGAAAGTGTGGAACCAATTAAATCCAGATTAAACCTAACTAACCAAACTCTGATGACCGTTGGGGTGGTTCTCCTCTCGGGAAAAAACACCCAAGGTACCAGCCAGGAATTGAACGAACCCAGGACCCTTAGGCACGTAGTCAGGTGAATTGACCGCCACGGGGCCAGCTTATGCACACGTCGATATCAACAGTTCTTAAATTGCTGTCATGAGCGTTAGATGACAAACGTTTTAAATGAAGATAAAAATTGTCATTAAATTCCAGGACATCCTTGTCAGATATTCTGGTTACTTCTTGGGGTATGTAGAGCCTTCACATTCAATGCAACATCCATGCCCAACAAATCTCCACTTCAAGGACAGCCCTTGGCCATCGTAAAAATAAAAATAAAACCTGAAGCGGGTCCATAAGATCGTCAAGAACTAGTTTGTTTGTGTGTGTGTGTGTTTGTGGAGGCACCCAGATGAAGACACCAACCGAAGAGAATGTTTCTTGAGTGGTTCAAAGGTGAAGTAAAATAACATCTTCAACAGAGGTGACCCTGTGGCGTATTTATGGACCGGAGCGACCTAGTGGGACAGGCTAGGTGTTGGGTAAGTGTTGATCACTTGCTCGAGACTGGTAATTAAGACACCGAGCCACACACTACACGTACGGAATGTATGCATTTGAGTAACACGGGTGGGCGAGGCCGTGAACTCGCGTGATCAGTTTGAAGTTAAACGATCTGACTTTCGGAGCGTGATTTTTTTATAAATGGTTTCAAGGTGGGAAGGAAGCAATGTTGCGGTTTTAATAACATATTTTTATTTTGTTGACAAAACAAAATATGTTGATAGAATTGATAAGATTAGTTTAATGTTATACAAATAGTAACATTAGTAATTATCTGACCAGTAAACTCCTCTCGGACTCCTATCGCTACGACAGGCCCAGGATTTCTCTTTATATTTTAAGTTGATAATTTTTCCTTGTTGACCAGAGAGAGGAAACAAATTAATACCATATTCAATAGTACATCATTTTAATAGATAACCGTTGTCTTCGTAGCTTAAGACGTCAGTCTCACGATAGGTTTCTAACCATACATAACCTACGTCCCTCAAACTAGGTTCAAATAACGTCCATGCCAAATTTAGTTAAGAATGGTCCATACATTTGGCAGTGATCGTGGGACAAACATACAGACAAAAGGTCAAACTGTCGAGTTAAAACAGGAGCCTCACTCCATTTTCTCAAACAAATGTTCTTGAATATATGCTATGAGTATATTGTCAAATGGTGAGAAAGTGTTTTAAATTAAGACAGTTATCAACAAATTTGAGAGTACCTATGACAAATATTTGATAACTGTTGGTATTAATATGTGAATAAAATTAAATAAACGTGTCCACATCAAGCAATATTTGATAACTGTTGGGATTAATATGTGCATAAAATTAAATAAATGTGTCCACATCAAGCAATATTTCTCATTAATTTTGGCCCCAAAAAATATTAAACTGTCATAAAATTTTTAAACATACTGACCTTAGCTCGAATTCCTTTCATTCCTGCTAATATTAAAAGACGGTGCTCGAAACGAATCGGAATTTCGTTACAAGGTTTTATCGCTGTCAAGAGCGCCCAGGCGAAAAGTTTTAAGACGTGCTTGATCCCGTGACTAGTCTTTATACCAATATGAACTGTTTAATCATGTAGGACCCTGAACGCAAGACCAACTGGGCTATTTAAGTGGAAGAACACTGGCTTGCTAAGCCATAGGTTCCGGGTTTGATTACACAACCTATTGGCATAACTTTTCAATATATATTCAAACAAATTTAAAAAAAAATCTAAATCTAAATTTTATATAACTTGTGTATATAACATTCCATATCAATGCGCCCTGGACGTGGAGGCTTTAAACCCAAATGGTAAGTAGGTTTTATAGTGTGTGTAGATATATTAGCCCAAACGTTTACTAAGGCGCGATGAAATAAATAAATAAATGTATAATATAATTTTGGTAGATAGGTTATATAAATATACCCTACCTACCATAATTAATATATTCTACCTACCATATATATGGTAGATATAATATATTAATTAAATAAATGTATAATATAAATCTGGTAGATAGGTTATATAAATATACCCTACCTACAGTAGCCCCATGGCTTCTTTGGTGCTGACTGACAGCTTACAGCTGACTTCTGACAGTCAACATTTAGGTATATACCTACATTTTGACTGTCAGAAGTGACAGCTGCTAAACATATGTTTTTGCGGATTATATGGTTCGGCGTAGGGATACATAATTTGGTCTGGTAACTATTCAAAGCTGTCAGTCAGCACCAAAGAAGTCATAGGGTTACTGTAACATAATTAATATTATATTAATTATTCTATTATTCTATTAATTATTCTATTAATATTATATTAATATGTTATTATTATTACTATTATTATTATTAGCGCCGCGTCTTACTACCCGTTCGGATTATACGCACTTACGCTAATGTGTAATGGTAGGGTGATTGTGAGATGAAATGGAGGACCTACAGTTTAACGTGGAATCCAAACCACGGTGGAGGCCTGGTATTCCTCACATTCACAATATATATATATATATATATATAATATATTCTACCTAACATATATATATATATATGGTAGGTAGGGTATATTTATATAACCTATCTACCAGATTTATAATATACATTTATTTATTTCATCGCGCCTTAGTACACGTTTGGGCTAAACACATGGATTAATTGGAGTATTGGAGTAAGAATGAGAAAAATAGAGTTTTAGAAAAAAAGTTATAGAATTAGAGTAGTGAGAGAGTAAGACACTTTTAGGGAAAAGACACCTTAGTACACCTGACTGGGATTCAAACCGCAATCATCCTGTCAGTGGCAAGACGAGGTAGACCTTCTTCCCACTGAAGTGTGTGTTGTATGATATTAACGGTAATAATCAAGGTGTGATGAAAAGGGGGTGGGGTGTACGGTGACGCGAGAAAAGGCCAGTGTTTTTTGCTGTTTTCTTGGCGAAACTTTATTTTTTTGGTCCAAAATAAATAAAACTTTTCTTCAGTACAAATATAGAGTAAAATTTTCTTCACATGTTGACATCAACAGTTTTTGAATAAATTTCATGCACAAAGTGGAATTAGATGACAAACATTTTAAGTGATGAGAAAAAAAGTTATTATTAAATTCCAGAACATCCTTGACAGATATTCAAGAAATTTTGAGGTCACCATGTGATGAAAATTAAATTATGTTTGTAATGGGGAAATATTTTATTTATTTTGAAAAAAAAAATGTTTTGCCATCAAAAAACTACAAAAAAACACTTGAAATTTTCTTGTATCTCCTTTCATCTCACCTTATGAATGTTAAATTAGTAAGGTTACATTTTAAATAGTGCTTCAGTAGAAACACACAGTTTAATTTTCTTCACGTGGTAATATCAACAGTTGAATACCAATGCTGTCCTGGAATTTAATGACAGCTTTTTGTCTTCATTTAATAAGTTTGTCGTCTAATACCACTATGCTCATGACAGATATTCAACAATTGTGGGTATCACCATGTGAAGGAAATTAAGCTATATGTTTACATAGAAGCAATATTTGATTTATTTTGACCAAAAAAAGTTTTTGATTTAAAAAGTGCAATAAGACCGACCTCTCTCATGTTCTCTGCATCAACACCTTAAGTAAATTTTCCTTAGATAAACAAAAATTGTATTTTTTAATCACAGTAAAAAAATCTTCAGATATCAATTTCAAACAAAATGGTTCCTATATATTCACAAATTTCAAGGTCAGTTAAGAAAAATTTCAAATTTTCCAAAAGTAAATTTATTATTATTATTATTACTAGTACCGCGTCTTACTACCCGTTCGGGTTATAAGCACTTACGCTAATGTGTAATAGTAGGGTGATTGTGAAATGAAATGGAGGACCTACAGTTTAACGTGGAATCCGAACCACGGTGGAGGCCTGGCATTCGCCACATTCACAAGACGTCTTGTCAGAGGTGAAGGAAGGGTTTGGTAACCAGATAAATCTGTGCCGGGACCGAGGATTGAACCCCGGCCGCCAGCATAGAAGTCTGACACCTTACCCCTAGACCACCAGGTCACCGACAAAATTAAATTAAGTACATTAACAATAATATATATTATAAAATAAGTAGATCTATGATATTTTTTTATTTATCATGTAAAATAAACCTCAAATAACAATTTTTAACAAAATCGTTGTAATTAAATAATAATAATTCAATTGTTCAAAAATAATCAACGGTAGGGCTAAACTACTATAAAATGGGTATAATCACATTACTATAAGTATGGATATAACTTTTCTAGATTCATATAAGGTCCTTTGTATGAAAAGTGGACTGTATATTACGTTTGTAGGCTTCAATTAAATGTTATATTAATGGTATTATATAAATTTATCTCGTAATCTAATCGAATGACTGAATTAGTAATCAGAATAAAATATATGGATCCTAATTGAACCACAGTTTTTACAAAAGCATTACTCACAAATCACGTAGATAGAGTTTTATTTACTTGCTTGATTATTTTATTTAAACAGGTACAGTTCATTATTCAATACCTCTAATGGATCACTACATGTATTAGGATAAAAACCTTTTACCAACATGATAACATTAATGCATTGGAAATTTTGATCAATAAATACTTATAGCTCAAATTTTTAAAAGAAAACAGGTTTTATTATAATGTCAAGGTGGCCATTCTTCTTAAACAGTACCGGTTTATAGAGCTGTTTCTCAGAAGAATGTTAAGTGGAAACAACTACACTATGTTGTAGGCCTACATGGATTACAATTATTTTAAAAATATATGTCTTTTTTTAGCGTCGCGTCTTACTACTAGCTCATGTTGTACGCTTATGAACAAATTACATTAATAGTTTTGGGTATTATAAAGGCTATATTTAGAAAAAAGTTTATCCGAATTTGCGTGGAAAAAAAGCCTTGGTAGGCCTGACCAAGATTCGAACCTCAATCTTTCCGTCATTGGCAGTTTCATCTACTGCGAGAGTAACGCCTTAGACTATGAAGCCACCTAAGTGGGTTATAAAATATTTATCCTGTAGAAACATAGAACTTAATTTTCTTACCACGGTGATATCAACACCTGTTGGATATATTTCGCATAGTGGCATTAGATGACCAACTTTTTAAATAAAACGTACAAGTTGTTCATTAAATTCCAGGACATCCTTGACAAGAGCTGCTGATTTCACCATGAGAAGAAAATTAAAAACTATGTTTATGCTAGAAAATTATTTGATTTCTTTTGAAAAAAAACCTGTTATAAACATTGCAAAAACACGCACCCTTTGTTCGCGTCCCCTCCCAGCCCTCCCACCCCACCTAAAACCATCTGTCAGTCCACCCGTCTATAGGAATAAAAATAAAATAAATATACAATTCAAATATATGAAATTAAGGTATAATGTGGAAGTGAAATGTGTTTAGAAAGTTGAATGAATTATCATCTTCTTCTTAGTTCAAATGCTTCATGAGAACCCAAAAAAACACATTCATTCAATATATACATTTACGATAAATAAATACCATCCTATCCCCCGAATTATGTATGTCTGTAGAACTTTGATGTTTATGAGGCTTTCCAAATAAGGTTGTATCAATTATAGCTCCTTGGCTGCAAATAAACTATTTTTAATCTTTGAACTGGTTGTTATATATACCTTGTCATGGTTTTACCTCGCCTTAAACACCTACCTCAAGTTTGGCGAGACTAATTGCGAAATATCTCTTCCAGTAATTATAGTTGAAATACCATGATAAGAACTTTTTATCTGATATCTCAGAGTAACACTAGATATAATCTTGTGTATATCCTGATTTTGGTCTGAACTCTGAAGGCCGTTCTGGAAGGCCTTATTTTGTACCAGAATCCTATTATATTGTATTTTGGTAGGATAAAATACCTTCCATAACAAAACTACCACTACCATTCTGGAAGAACTGTTATCATACCAAAACACTACTTTGTGGTAGGGTTTTGCTAGGAAATAAGGAATTCAATAACGGGCAAACTACCAAAATGAGGGTAAAACCATACGCCCATAGCTAAGTTTGTTACAAGCCTGTCTATACCTGGCACTGGACTGAAAATAATATAATACACAATCTACACTGCTGCCACTGGGATAAGAGAAGATGTTTGCTTAGAAAATAAATTTGAGGTATTTAAAGTGCATCTTTCTGAACCAGCAGATTACATCAGCACACGGCTTATAAACTAACTTAAATCTAGAAAAGACACAACATTCACATCCCGGCCGTTAATTTATCACTGTTATAGGGTAAGCTCACATTTCACCGATTATAAATTTTTCAGCTATGCCAGGAACTAAACCTGAGACCCTCAGCTCAGTAGAGAGGCACACTACCAATTGAGCTAAGATTTCAGACTCAATAATAGTTATTAAAACATACAGGTTGTACTTCACACGTGGGATTTACCTCAGAGTTGGACAGGAGACACAAAAATAATTTAAAAAGTGTATACAAACATGTGTCCCATTTGACCTTGTTTCCAAGATAAAGCCAGGAGATTCCACTAAACTTTTTGCATACCAAAATCGATATATCTCGACCTGTTGATGGTTGGGATGATCCTGGTTATTTAAAACGACGTTTTTCAATTGCTACCATGTCCCGCACTTAAGAGGCACTTGCTTCGCAGATACATCTTACTGACATGATGCTAACTCTCACATCAGTGTCCAGTGATTTGTGTGCCTATCCTTTTCAATATATGATAACTACAGGGTTTATTTCAGGTACAAGTGTGCTATTTATGACATATAGGTCCATATATGACTATTGCAAGTCAGTACATGTATCTACAGTAGCCCCATGACTTCTTTGTTGCTGACTGACAGCTGACGGCTTTGAAAAGTTACCAGACCAAATTATGTATCCCTAAGCCGAACCATATGATCTGCAAAAACATGTGTTTAACAGATGTCACTTCTGAGAATCAAAATTTAGGTATATACCTAAATATTGACTGTCAGAAGTCAGCTGTGAGCTGTCAGTCACCACCAAAATTGCTCTGTCTTACACTCAATCTAAACATAAACTAAGCAAGCTTATAATAACTATGGTAACTTTAACTGACTAAATTGTATATGTTGTAATTAGATTACCTCCATTAATTCTTTCACTTCAATTCCTTCCTTTTAGGACACCGACGCATTACCGGTATATTTAAATAAGGGTCTTGGGTTTGATTCCTGATGTGATCAGGATGTTAAAGTTTATAATTTGTTAAATTGTGGATTCCTCTTTCACAGTGATTAAATGACGGCCAGAGAACTTGATGTTGTGTCGGCTCTAGAGGTGCTAGTTTTTAAGTTGTCTGCAGATATGACCAATATACTCATAAAGTGCACGTTATAATCCAGATGTATTCTTTTCCATTGAACTTTACTACACATTTGGGCTGTAAGAATATATAATAAGCACGTTAATAGGGTAGAATATAGAGGAAATGAATCCGCATTTATGTAGAAGGAGTAATATAAGACATTTGATAAAGACCATCCACAGTACATCCTATCGGGATATGAACCTCAAACTTGCCATCACCATCAAACCATATTAAATGAGCTTAAAATTTAGACCACGGGCCCACCAATGCAGGTTGTTTACAGTCTTCCAAACTTATTGTTAACCTTTTAAGTAAAAAAAACACCTTTTACTATTATTAACATTTTATTAGACTTATTTATACAGAATGTCTTTGTACTTTATTTGTTATGAGCTACTAATACAGGCGTACCCCGACTTATGACGCCTCGACACATACGAAACTTTTACTTAAGATACTTCGACTTACGACACTTCACACTTACGATGGTTTTCAATTGCCCCCCTGCGCCCGAACTTGAGACGCTTACATCGCAAATACGACACCTTTGTGGCATGATCCTACCACCATCATCAGTGTCTGGTGATTTGTATCCTTAATCTTTTCGAAATATAATGCCTACCTCGACTGTTTTAGTTACATATGAGTTTCTCACGAAAGTTAAGTCCGTATGACGATTGTAGTGTAGTACATATGTCGATAAGTGAAAAAAAAAGGGGAGGGGGGTTGTTGTTTTGATTTTCGACGATTCAACGACAGTGGTCTGGAACAAAATCTTTCGTAAGTGTGTGGTAAACCTTTACCTCATTCTCCATTGGAAGAAAACTACGTGTGGCCATTTAACCACTAATATCAACTGTCTTTAGTAATAAAATAAAATGATTTCTCCAAATTAGATAGCCATCCTTGCTCTCTAAATCATTTTGATAGGAAGTCTACCCCCATTATTGTGAGCAGAGCAGAAGATTTATCCGAGTCCACAAAACCACAACGCTCCCACGTTGTAAAAATACAACGAATAAAGAATGACTTCAGGTAAGCAATTTGTAAAGAAGTATTCTTTTTTTTACGACTTTTAAATACTCTTTTGTTTTGTGGGTTCTTCTTTCCCGTTCCATTGTTGTGTTTAACGCTTCATTTATTTTCATTGTTCCTTAAAAAAAAGCGAGACAATGAAAGCAGACTACAGTCACCCCTCTCCCATGCCACTACAGTACCAGAACATCATGTCGACAGGCGATTGACATTCTTTCGTCACTTTACTTCATTATCACACAGCAACAGTGTGTACAGCGAGTGGTTGTTATATGTGTGGGAGTTTCCTGTTCCACTCTTTCGTTTAAGTCTCCACATTTATCACATCTCTTACTCTTTTTTTTTTAGCACCCCGTCTTTCTACCCGTTCGGATACGTTTATGTACTAATTATGTTAATGGTTTTAGGGATTAGAAAGGTTATATTCATAGGAAGTGTACCCACATTTGCATGGAGGGAGAGTTAAACCTCATTTATGAAAGAAAAAAACTCAATACACCCCGATCAAGATTCGAACATCAAATCTCCCCGTAATCGGCAGTCTAGTCAACTGCGAGATTAGTGCGTTAGACCACGTGGCCACCGAAGTGGGCTTATGGAGAAGTTAACATTGCTTTTTGATGGGTGGGGGGAACGGTAATACCGTTTATGTTGAAACAGTCTTTGTTATCACTTCTAAAAGTTGGCTGGTCTAGTGGTCAGAATTTCTGACTACAAATCTAGACGTCTTGGGCTCAATTCCTGGTTGTCTCATTAGTATGTTTACTCTGGTCGCCATATCCATTACCAGTGTACCATTGCCCAGGAGACGCCCAAATCTACTAATCATACATTCTTTCCGTGGAAGCTCTTTCCATGTCCCGATGAGATGAGATGATGATGATGATGATGATAGTGAGCATGAGGGTGTGGAACCAGTGGAAATACTTAAACCTAACTTAAGCCTATCTAACCAAACCATGGTGACCATTGGGGTGATTCCCCTTTATGGATAAATAATACCCAAGCTACCGGCCTGGGAATCGAATCCGGGACCCCTAGGCTATTAGCCGGGTGCACTGACCGCTACACCATGGGGCCGGCTATGGGTGCGATGATCTGGTTAATTAGGCTTAGCTCAGACTTTTACTGGCACCTCATCATCATCATCATCATCCTATAATCTCATCGGGATTAAGTAACTGCACCTACATGCTGCCCCGAACTCAATCCACAACTGCCAGGGCCAGGAACGTCTAGCAGGCAAACTCTAGTGGCATATGAGACTAATTTCGATTATCCTATTACAAAAGAATATTTCTGACACAAACGCTTAACATTCTAGTACTTGTTATTCCTTCATATCCTTTTATTACTATTAATAGTATTCACAAAGAAAAATTAAATGAAATTACCATTATGTCTCAATGACCGTTCGGGCTGTCCAAGTATGTATTTCAAGCAAATAGAGACAAGTAAGGTATAATATAGAAAAGGTGTTCCCAAATTTGCGTGGAAAAAAGGGATACATTGATTTAAGGGGAGGGAATCCTCGGTACACTCGACCGGGGTTTGAACCCCCTACCTTCCACATCACAGATAAAACAAACAAGACTAGCAGCTTAGTCCACCTGCACACCAGTGTGGATTGTTATAATTTTTATTTTTTTACTAACCCGTCTTACTTTCTCTTTAGGTTTTCCGTATATATCACCCCGGCTAATGAAGTGGGTGACTTTTACTATTCAGTTTATCTTCTAAGTAAAGACACACTTACTTAGATATATATCTAATTAATGAAGCTACTGAAGTATGGTATATAGTATATTTATTTATATATAAATAAAATAGCCCGAGATTTCATTTCTAGGCTTCTTTCCTAAATTAAAACTATCTTGGAGTGTGTGTATGTCTGTTTTCCTTCTAAATTTATTGAAATATTTTAACAAAAAATAGGCCCTAAAGCGGATTGTTATAGTTGATTTTTTTAAATTTTATTATAAAATAGTTTTGAAACATGATCTATTAGTTATGGCAGCATCAATGAGTGCCAGTAAGAAGATATAAAATAAAACATTTAAACCAGAAAGAACAATTTTTTTAAATGCTTACATTGCATAGCATAAAAAATCTCAATGAACACATAAGAACTTATACATCGTCTTAGTATGCTTATTTTTAGTTTCTGAATCTGATAATTTGGATACTATTAATTTTTGAGTTTAAAAAATATGATTTATATAAATTTTGCTTTTGCTGTCCAGTCCGTATTATAATTCTAATACGAATGCAACTCTAGAATGAAAGTATTTAATCAATATAATATTGTTTACAAATAAAATGGGAAAGGGGGGGGGGGTGGCTATTGGATTGGGAGGAGGGCGGTGGCAAAATGATCACCCACCTGAGGCGCCCTCTTTCTGATGGCACCATTTGGCAAGGAGAATAAATAATCCACTTTATCTAAACAAGTCTTCTGATCTCCTTTAAGTGACTAAATTCAATATGGCTTCCAATTAGAATCATTAACTTGGTTATAAATTATATCACAACTCACGTTTACTACTGCAACACAAAAATGACCGAGTTTCTAACTAATATTAGCTTTATAGCGCATTGGGATGTAACCAGAATTTATCACCAGACAGCGGATGACTCATCACTCTAATTTGAGTGTATTTTACGTCACAATATTTAGGTTAGAGCTATGTTTTGTTCTAATTACATTGTAAATGCTATAATTTGGAATGCCTAAAGGCAAGGATCCAAACTTATGGAAAAAACACCATAAAGTGTTCCCTTCATTTTTCCATTTTCAAAAATTTTGATTTTGATTTTTCCAAGAAAAAAAAATCCTGTTATTTAAATATAACGGATGAAATAGATATATTCTAAGTCATAAAATTTCATCTTCAGTTTAATTTCCCATTATGAAATATTTACAAATCAATTACAATAAAGGCAGTAATAGCGATTCCAGTTTTCTTCTCAAACTCACCTATCGACTACAACGCTTGGTGGCTGAGTGTATCACTAATCTTGGGTCTTCTATAGACAAAATATTTTAATACTTATATAATATTATAATCAAAGCCTTAGCAAATACATTTTCTTTGCCGGAATTTTCATCTCAACTGTAATTAATAAGCCTAATTACTGATATTTGTTTGGAGTTTATTTAAATGAGATAGTTAAAATAATGTAAAGGTCAGCTTAAACATTTTGTTAACCTCTTTTCCTCCTCTCACCACACTCATCCTCCAACGCACTATTAGTTTATGTCTTTATGTATACATGTAATAGTCTTTAGGCACCTTCTCCCCTTCAACCCGGCCTTTTCATCAAGCTAGTAGGCCGCAATCCGACACTGCCGAAAATTTTCCTAATTCAAATCCGACTGATTTTCTGGCAAATGCAGGGGGTACATCTTCTGGTAAACATAAAAGAAGATACATGGCTTGATACCGACGGAAGAGTTGTAACTTTCTCGGCAGCAATAATAAATATATCGTCATGATTCGCATGAACAGCGTTCTTGGCTCGTCTGACCTTGAGGCATCTCTGGTGTGTTGTTTTAAACAGTCATCAGCGACGTTCTCTCTTTTATATACGTATATAAATCACGTGCACTATTAATGCTCATTCCTTATACAAGCTACTAATAAAAAAATAAATTATGCAAAGCCACTTATTTGTTCTCCCCTTCCATCTACCTATTAGTATGTATATGGTCGTTTACATATTAGGTACAGTAGGATTTTGGTAAAAAGAACCTTTAAAAAAATACAAACATCCTTTTAATGGTCATCGTTGATACAGTTTTACCATTTTATAAATATTGATAATATCTATCAAAAGGAACAGCTAGAGATAACATTACTTTATGTGTTATCAGAAAGTAGTTCTAGTGACTCTTCTAGATATCAGATAAGGTTTTTCTTATGGAAATTGGACTGAGATATATATATATATATATATATATATATATATATATATGTGTGTGTGTGTGTGTGTGTGTGTGTGTGTGTATAGCATATTACTATGCATCTTACTGGCAGTTTGGTTCATCCGCCCCACAGTAAAAATGAGATTAGTAATTAATAAAATGTATTTGTTAGAAACATTATTCAAGCTTATTTTTATATTATGATCAAACTTTAGATTTTGTGTCTCTTAATTTCTCGTGGTTTAAGACTTAAGGCTCTAAATATAATGCCGCTTGTGTGAAAAATATCGCCATTCCTACACATAATATTTTACCATGATTAATAATATAATATAATAATTAATAATAAATGCGGGCAACTGATTAACAATAATTTTCACTGTTAATGATAACTGATAACATCAAAGTTTGGTAAGATTTTGGTAGGAGGAAACTTTCAAAAATGACAAACATATTTTTGTTTTCGTAAATTTTCAAAAATGACACCTGTACGCGGGAATCTACCACTTGTACAGATGTTACTAGATACGGCTTTACCCGTGACCTATTGGACATTTCGATCTTCCAAGCTTCGCTAGTCATATACAATTAATTTTATATACTTTCTCAAATTTTTTTTTTTTGCGGTAGATGTTGATAACATTTTACAATATTATTAATTTAAATTTATAATAACTGATAGTATATATCAAAAATGACAGTTGCATATCACAAGCCTTGGTGTATGACAGCGTGAAAGTTGATCCAATGACTTTTCTAGCGATCATATTAGGCTGTATCTATAAGAATTGGAATGCAGTTTAAAAACCACCACGGTTGGTTCAGCGTTAAAAAGCTTTACTAGTGTGCAGTTGTTGGGATGTTGCCGGTTGAGGCGACTCTTGACAAGGCTGTACTAGTAAATAATGTTTCTCACCCACGTCTCATGGAACTTGAATTTTAAGAGGCCAGGTAACAACAATAATTACTGTCCTCCCGTCTAGGTACTCTATCACAAGATATTAAACTGTGGCGAAACTGTTCTGTGTATTTGAAATAGTTTTCCCCGGATTAAAACTAAGTTTTATCAACTAGGGAATACTTTTTTTTATAAGTTTTACTAATCAAATTAATTTAGATTAATTAGACAAGAAAAAATATAAGATTAGCAGTCTTGCGCTATTTCGTTATTCATAACTTCACTAACGCACATACTTAAAATGTTCCTCAACACCTTTAGAGTAATTATTTTATTTTATTTATCTTAGCCTAGATTTTTTATTTTATGGTATTTTCATTAATAGTATCAGCTATATTTTATAATGAATAATTGCTTTAATAAGATTAGTTTGGATATAATTAGTATACATATTGAAAAATAAAATTTTACGAGCCTTGATATCATTTTTTTATTAGTTTTATAATAAGCTTTTCAAGTGTATTTAAAAAATAAACTTTGTAACCGTAGTACACTTTATAGCATGTACAATGCGTTTATCCTGACTTGTAGCCGTGTTACCTCGACAGGTTACATTATGGTCCTATCTTGTAGGCTATACCATAGCTCGCTACATTGCAGGGCAGACGAAGGATACCAGTTCGAAACTGTCCGAGATCTCCCACGAGCGTTCTTTTGAGTGAAGAGAGCAAACAAAATTATTCCAAAAGTGTTGAATCTTCAAAATGTATTGTTACTTGTTTGAAATCATACATTTTTTATAAACTTATTTTTATGTGATTTGAGGAATTTTTTTTTTGTTTGTAATTTAAAGTTATTTTAATTATTTCTGATGTTTTTATGTAAAAAAGACATGTGAAAAAATATAATAATGCTAGATACAAACAAATTATTAACGTGAAATAATATAAATATAAGTGCAAACTGCATAGGTGTTCATATGGTCTAACCTTTCACTCACGTGTTAGAATGGTATGTCGATGACGGGAATATCGAAGTTCGAATCCCGGTCAAATGTACTGAGGGTGATTTTTTTTTCCTTCATGGGTTTCCACTCTTCCTTCACGCAAATTTAAGTTTATTACCTCTAGAATTCTATCCTCCTCATCCCTAATACATTAGCCTAATTATTTATATATATAATTAGGCTAATATTTATATCAGGAAGGCCGCGGATGCACCGCATTGATTTATGACCTCAAAGAAGGAAAGATGAATTTACAAGATATAAAAACGGAAGCTGCAAATAGAATATGCTGGGGGATTCGCTCTAAACCAGGCAATGTACTTGTCGAAAGACAGAGCACTCATATATATGGGTGTTCTGTCTTATATATGTTTATTTGTATTATAAATTAATATTGTGTTCTGGTTTTGGTATTTTGTCCTTCGATATATATATATATATATTATTGCAAATGAATATTGTGTTCTGTCTTTCGACAGACGCATTGTCTTGTTTAAAGGTATTCCTCCTACATATACTATTATCAGTTTCCGTTTTTATATCTTGAAACTTCATCTTCTTTATTTCTTTTATTACATAAATCAGTTACATTAATGGTCCTTCTGGTCCCTTTCACCCTTCCACTTGCCTTCTATGATATAACTTGAGACATAATGTTATTCATTCATTTGCTTCATAGAATCGCCTGCATAATGGCTATTTTTTTCACCTACTCTTCTTAGAACTTACTAATTAGTCAACCGACCTGTCCACTAAATCCTCTCTCCTCTAGTACCACATTATAATTAACCTTAATTAATGTTTGCTTATTGCCTTTATGGGTACTAATACGCGACAAAAAATAAAAGGTTAAGTGCACCTCGTAAGAAACAGATAAACAAACAGATCTCAAACCTACACTTTTTTTCCCCTTGAATGTAGAAAAAAAAATTTCATGATCTACAACCTATATATTGTTTTCATATCAATAATCAAAACGGGTTTAACGATACAGGTGATTGTAAATTGTTATCCTGCAGGTTACGGCGTGACATTAAGATCTCATAATCCTGTTAAAACACGGAGAACACCACAATTTAAATAATAATTTATTTGACAACGTGTAGTTTCTTGTCGCAAACCACCATCAGCTATAATTTATGGTAATAAAGTAGAAACAGAAGCATAACTAGTTAGAGAGAAGGGGGCCTAGTTTTTAAGAACGTAGGTTACAGAAGTTGAGAAATGTTCAGTCTATTTCAATTGACTGGGTTTTTTTTCCTGACACTTCAGCTTGTATGAAAAGTCACGGAAGATAAGGTCATTATTTTAGTAGTTTTAATAACAAACTTTTTGGCTAAATAAAATAAATACTACTTCGCAAGAATCCTTTAGTTTTTTTTTTTTACGTATATCACTGTTTCCAGCCTATACTAGGAATAGGACAGGCACAATATCCAGTTTCCATCCACTAATTTATCAACGTGAAAAGGTAAACCTATATTTCATCAAATCTAAAGCTTTCAGCCATGCCATGAATCGAAACCAAGGCAGACACACTACCATCTGAGTTAAGGTGTCGGATAGTTTAATTAACTAATTTACTCAAAAGTTCTTGAATATTTGCCTCAACGCTAATACGGATTCATTTCCTTTAAGTTAAGCTGTCAATTAGTAATTACCTGGGTGTTAGACCTAATAAACAAACAAAAATTAAAGTAGATATAATAAATAAAATAAGATGTTGAATAAAACTATTATTTTTACTTTCTCTTGACCCCTCGGAGAAAGAAGTATTGTGATCATCAACAAATCTAGCTCGAGATTTTGATAAATGTCTCACGTTTCACATCCCCCTGAAGCAGAAAAGGCCGTTTTCGCGATTCCGTTTGTCTGTCTGTATCCTGGTCTAGGGCCGAAACTAATTTACCAATTGGGCTAAAGCCTGGTATCTAGGGTTTTTATAAGGTTCTCCCGAGTAATTGTTGGAGTTAAATATCCAACCCTACAATTAAGGGTAGTTTACTGAAGGTCAAAAAGAGATGAAACTGATTTTCTCAAAATCCACTCAAACTATTTTTGATTAAATTTTGTATCTAGGCAGTATTTAACACTACAAACAAAATGACAATTTTTAATTTTATTTTGATTTTAAGGGTACTTTACATAAGCAAAAATGTACAATGCTTGTGATTCAACTAAGGAGTTACCCACCTCGGTGGTGCAGTTGGCTAACGCGCTAGTCATGTTGAGCTCGACTGCCAAGGACGGGGGGATTGAGATGCGAATCTCAGTCGGGTGAACTGGGAAAGAGAGGGGGTTCTTAAATGGTTTTCCACTCTCCCTCCACCGCAAATACGGGCTCACTTCCTCTCATTCAACCTTAACAATTCCTAATCCATTAGCATAATTAGTGCTTAAAGCGTATAAACCTAATGGGTAGTAAGACGCGGTGTTAAATAATAATAATAATAATAATAACTAAAGAGTTAGGTAGCCCAATGTCATAGGGTATTTAAAAAAAACTAGTTTTATTTATTTGCATCTAGCAACTTTAGATTTGTGTTAAAAAAATATTTTTATAAATTATTTTGATTGATTATTTACAAATGAATTAATTCATTTTTATAAAATTGGTCACCATTTCAACTTATTTGTAGTACGTGTTTTGTTGTGATCCCTCAACTATTTACGCTTTGTTGGCAATCAGGATGACTCAATGTACTCAGAGCCAAAGATATCCGGTTCGACTACATTCTCCAAGTAGTTATTTTTCACTTAATTTAAAATAATTCTTGTATTAAAACTGCTCCCGGGCACAACCTAAATTTGTCAGTTAAAGAAACCTTTTATCTAAGATAAAATGTTTTAATAGTGAGCAATTAAGATCGTTGCACAATTTTCTTTAATTCGCCCATAGTTTAAGTGTCTTAATGATTTTATCTGATTCAAAATATAAATTAAAGTTAGCCGCATATCCGAGCGTTGATATCTCCAGATTTGACGTCACGTAAGCTATTAAAGGATGTTGGTCTTGTAAACCATGATCTCGCAGAGCTATAAAACAAAACTGCGTATTTATTGTCGTGCATTATTTTGATGCAGCTACCACTCAAGGGGCATTAGCACCTGAGAGCTAGTTACGTAGATTCCGAGCTACATACACAGCTGCACAAACCTACTCATAGTCTCAAGTCTGGAGATTCCCAACCGAGGGCCCGCGGGCCTCGCCACTGGTTGATGATTGCCTGGGTGAATGAGGGCAAATAAAAATTAAAAATAAAATAAAATTGTAGCTATTGTAAAAAGGCTATAAAATAAAAATCAAGCTCGCCAAAAATTATGTCACTGAAGGATATGCATCCATTTAATATATAGATATTCCCTTATCTATAGTTGTACCTGGCTTACACGGTTGGGAACGCCGATAAATGTGCAAGTCTCATTTTATCTAGTGACGGGAAGGTTTAAACTCAAGTTCTAGTCAGGGGGATTTTTTTGTTGTTTTGTTTTCTATACATTGTTTTACACCTTGCCTCAACGTCATTACGGGTTTATTTCCTCTAAATTTTACATTCATTATCCTTTGTACCTATCCATCTTGGAGATAGTACAACTCTGTATTTTATTGCTTGTTTGTTAACACGTCCTGTCTATTCGCAGGTATGGGAGTATGGTTTATTATATATTATTGTTAAATTATACTCGATAGTTAAATGTTAATTAATTAATCATTTAATGTCATAACTGCTCTGAACAAAGTAATTACGTGACTCGATATCAAACGTATTTATTTAAGTTAAAACAGCTAGGGGCGTTGCCTAGCTGTGACGTCATGACAGCTCAAGACAGGATTTCCCTTGTTAATGAATTTATAGTAGCCCCATGGCTTCTTTGGTGCTGACTGACAGCTCACAGCTGACTTCTAACAGTCAACATTTAGGTATATACCTAAATTTTGACTGTCAGAAGTGACAGCTGCTAAACACATATTTTTGCAGATCACATGGTTCGGCGTAGAGATACATAATTTGATCTGGTAACTTTTCAAAGACGTCAGCTGTGAGCTGTCACGTCAGCACCAAAGAAGCCATGGGGCTACTGTACGTTCTATTCAGGAAGTTTTAAATATATAACGTTGAAATAAAAACCATAAATTCTTAAATAGTTCTAAAAATGATCCTACATTGTCACAATTTTTTTTATATCTGAGTAGTTTTTTGTAAATATATATATTTTTTTACCAATCTTCTACAACAAGCTCTTTGGCTTTGTCACGAAAATGGACTTAGGAGTTTTCCTGCCAGGATGTACATTAAAAAAGTCCGTGGTAGCATATGTCTATCTAGAATAGGAAATAAGAAAAATGTAGGTCGATGTTTTCAAGGAACAAATATTAAAGTGACTGTAAACTCGTCAGAGAAAGAGGGAAGTGGTTATTAACATATAGACAAGAGGCCCCTCATGATGAACTTCTCATTTTATTCCCTCTCTATTTTGTACATCGGTGTCTAAGTGTGATAGTGCTTAGACTGATTAGGTAATAATAATAATATTTAGCACTGCGTCTTACTACCCTTTCGGGATGAATGAATGTAGAGGGGTTATGTCTTTATTGTAACGCTATCGAGTAATTCAAAAATGTATCTTATGTATGATTATGATTATTAATTAGTGAGTTTGGGGGCCCTTGTTCAGCCCCGTACTTAAATTAAAATCCTTCTTAATAGTTTTAGTGTATTTAGCAACATTTGTAATCCGACAACTTAGCCCAGTTGGTAGCGGGTCTCTATTAAGTTAAGGGTCCCGGCTTCGATTCCCGTCATGGCCGAAATATTTATCTTTGGTGAAATATGGGTTTACCCTTTCAAATTGATAAATTAACGGCCGGGGACTGAATGTTGTGCCTGCCCTAAGTCTTAAGTTAGGTAGATTATAAGGCATATGAAACTATAACAGGCCTAGCAAGCTGGTAGTGGAAACAATATGACTTGGATAAAAAACATATCCAGGCCACAGGCTGGAAACAGTAATGGATGTAAAAAAAAAAAGCTAGGATTTGTTGTGCTAGTTAAAATAAACTTAGTTTTAAAGCCATGTGCTGATATACCATTGTATTACAAACCCAAAAATAAGCCCTAGAAATGAACTAAACAAATTCTGGTGAGGTGCAGAATTTTTTTATCTCCTCCATCTATCCAGGGCTTGCTAGTTGCTACAGCTTATAAGGAGTCTCAGATTAATGACAGCTGCCAGTTTGTGGCGTGGTCGATGTCGTTGTAACCCAACTGACGGATGGACGAGAGGTTCTGGATTTATCTAGATCAACATCAGACTCCTTCGATTGAACGGCAACCAACGAGGAATCAAACCGTGTTTCCACCTCGCCGAGTCAACTTCTGAAAGAACAAACTTTTTTTGTTGTTGTAATAATTTGTTGTTTGAAGCATGTAAAGTCTATGAACTGTTGATTATATTGAAACTCAAACTACTTATATCTTGATTGAATACTTCAAATGGAGATTTATCAATCAATATTTGAATACGGGTTTTAGATACCCTCCTCACAGGCTGCTATAGAATCTGCGAGTTGAAGTTTTTACTTTTATCCAATACAAGTTGGTGCACATTAGTGGGTGGAAAAGTATGCCATCAAACACAGATCCAGCGATTTTATAAACACAAAGTCTTACTACCTGTTCAGGTTATTTACATATATAATCATTACTCTAATAAGGTAGGAATGAAGAAGGAAGCATTTTAGAGGTAATCAACCCAAATTCACTTTGAAGGAGAGTGGGCCACCATTTATAAAGTGCGAGTTTTAAAGTCATAGTTGTAATTAAATCGCTATGCATATGTGGTATTACTAGCTAACGATAGGTAAAAGATGAAGAACATTATTATTATTATTATTATTAGCACCGCGTCTTACTACCCGTTCGGGTTGTACGCACTTAAGCTAATGTGTAATGGTAGGATGATTGTGAGAACTTGTCAGAGGTGAAGGAGGGGTTTGGTAATCAGATAAATCTATGCCGGGACCGAGGATTGAACCCCGGCCGCCAGCATAGATGAAGAACATTGTTGACATCAATATTCAATAGGCATATAGGCTTGGACATGTAGGCTCGAGTAATTATGAAAGGTAACAATTTTACTTTGATTACATTATATCACTATAATAATATAAATCACACCATAGTGGAAACTAGCAAGGTAAGTTTGCTACCATCCAAAGAAAGCAGGGGGGTTAATACAATCTACAGAGCCCGCATGACCAACACCTGCCCCTACGACGGAAACTACCAGCATTTATTTGTGGCTTTGAGGTTATTTAATTTACCGAACCTGTTCATGTGTACGGCTATTAGTCATTTTATGAATAACCTCTACCTCTATGCTGGACGTGACTGTGGCCAGGACGTTATTTATATACAATCTATGGCAATGCTTTTCCGTTCTCTTGGGAGTTTTTTTTCCTTGGTTTATTTATCTCGTTATCTTATTACTGTAATCCGATTCGTTTCATTATGCATATGGTGTACACTTTCCTCTGTTATGTTACAGTATTATTTATACAATATTATACTCTCGGGAGTATTTATTTATTTTCAGTGGTTACAGTCCTGCTATCTTATAAACTTTAAATCCTGGCCGTTTTCACAAATAGTTTTGACTTTACCTTTACAATTAAAATATGAGTTTCCTTCTTTTTTTTTATGAATCTCTTTTTTTGTTGCGCTTTCTAGAAAAAGCAAAATGTGTTCACAAAATCCATCTAAGGCTTAGTAGGTTTAAATTTTATAGGCCTAGGGCCATCAACTCACAAGAAAATATTTCATGAGATCTTGGTAAAAAGCAACATAATGACCCTTTAGACGTAGATAAAATAGATCCTCTAATGATCTTTCTCATCGTTACGCCTTAAAACGAGTCGATAATAGTCTTATGTTGCTAAACGCTCTTAATTATAAATATAAAACATGGTGAGTGCCTTTAGCTGCAATTAGAGAGCTCTAGATCCCACGGTGTCGTCACGTCAGGTATAACCTCACCTTAAACGGCCACCAGATCAAATACAGTAGGTCTTCATCTGTGAGGACAGTGACCTACTCGAGTCTGATAGACTTGCGTTCTAGCCCCGAGTAAGGTCGGACATATACGGCCGTATTTATAGGTTATAAAACATTCTCGGAACTTAGCCTATCTTCCAATATACGAATAATAGGCAGTTCAGCTCTAATGGCTGAACTGTGAAGAATATATACTATACAGGATGTACCTTACCATGTGAGATCCACTTCATTGGTGGATATGATACAAAATAAAAATCAAACCAGTTCATATAAACATGTGTTCCATTTGATCTTGTTTTCAAGATATATGTTTGTGCTCCAGTGATGTGGAGCTGCTTAACATTATAGGAAATACTCAAAATGCCCACCTTCAGCCTGAATGCCAGCCTGCAGTCGTCGTGTCGTAGAATGCCGCACTCTTTCAAAAATACCAGGTGTTTGTAATAACCAGGAACATACCCAGTCAAAAAGTCTAGAGATATCGAGTGGAATCTTTTGTCTGTATCTTGGAAACAAGTTCAAATGGGACACATTTTTATATTCACTTTTTCCTTCTTCTTTTTTGTGTATCCACTCCAGCATTGAAGTGGGTCCCATGTATTATCGTACACCCTGTAAGCCTATAAATGACCTTTCATTTCCCTCCTATCAATGGATTCCTAAGTACACTACAAGTGCACCACCTTTTAGAAGAGAAATATCCTTACAATGTGGTATCGTTGGTTAGAATGGTGATTCTGGAATTTAAAATTACCAAAACTATCCACAGTTATCATAGTTATTTCTGTGGTGATCCTATTAAAAATGACTTTATTTGTTTAAGTAGCTTAAATATATGTTTCTAACCATTTATTTTGAAATCAGGAGTTCCGCAATTTGATAATTTTTCTCTTTATAAATTTTGTTACATCATAAAACTTAAAATATAAAAGCTTTTTTTAAAAATCTTATAGGGCCATGTTATAACACCCTTCGCCTCTATTTTGGCGCAAACCAAATTTTAAATAACAAACCGCCTCTTAAACAACGTGGAATGTTTGGGCATCTGCAACATGTTTCAGTGTTCCGATTTCCAACCTCCTTAAACGGCAATTATAGGCTCAACAATAATATTTTTATTTGTCTTATAAAGTACATAAACACGAAGGATGGAAAAATAAGATAATAGGCAGATAATTATTGGTTTTCAATACCAAAATAATTCACAATTTTTTAGAACCGAATCACATACACTTTTATACGGTAATTGTATCACTATATACGTAATCTATTCTTCTCTATCAAAGAAAGTAAAAAAATCTTATAAAATTCAAATATCTGTAATATTCTCAAAACAATCCATAATGTTTGATTTTTAAGATATTTTGGATTTCTTATGTAAATAAAACATTGTAATTGTGAAAATTGTTGACATTAATTCTGATCGGTTTGCCTGAATATTGACCTAGAGGTTCCGAGGTTCAACTACCGGCTGGTACCGAGAGATTTTTCCCGAAAGGGGAATAGTTCTAATGATCACCAGGGTTTAGTTAATTAGTTTTAGGTTAAGATCTTCATTGGCTCCATTCCGTCATACTCACTACCGCCATTGCTTTATCTCATCGGGACATGGAAACAGCCTCCACGGAAAGGATGTACGATTAGTACATTCGGGCGTCTCCTGGGCAACGCTATATAAGTACTGGCTCTTATTTCCTCAAACTGAGCTAAAGATTGATGTATATCAAACACGCCAATAATTAATATGAGGAATGTAGAATTTAAATAAAATGTGTTCGCTTTAGCTTGGACTGAGAGTGATAGATCATTTAGAGATAAAACCACCACAGTACATCCAGTCGGGATTCAAACTTCGACTTTCCTGTCACTGGAAAACCATACCAGACTAGAATAACTCCATATTGCGCGCTAGTTAAAGCCTCTATTAAATAGACACGTTTATAAGAGATAATACATATTAATTGAAGATAGACCGCGATATTTATAATGCTACCTTAAACATTTACATTATATGTCAAGAGTGGCAGTTGCAGACCACGCCTCTAGGCGTATGAATACATTAAAATAGTTCTAGTAACTTCGAGCTGTCGGATAAATGTCAATAAGTGGAGAGCTCACTATATTTGGCGGCCGCTTAAGCGCCTGTAAAAACAATACTAGTGGTTCTAATAAATAAAAGGTACAGAGTTTTATTAATCGAAACGTGGAGTTGGATTGAAGGTAGTTTTTCCCCCCTCCACCTTCTTTCTTATTTGACAAGCGTGGGAAGGGCAGAAGGTATCTCCATCAGTGGAATAATGATTTACATGGCACTTCGTTAACTGGCTGAACAACGCCCCGTGGGCGAAAATATCCGATTTGCGTCAAATTCAATCATCCATTATTATTTCTTCACGTTTACCACTCTTCCTGATACATCTTGTCATCCTCTTCTTCGGATTCTTGCTGCGGGTGGGGCCGAATGACCCTTGCTTGGGGATATTGATAACTTGCCCGGTTCTTATATTTTTAGTGTAGGAAATAGATTAATATATCATGCATATTGCACATAATTTATGAATATAAATGGTTTAGGTTATATTATTATTATTGTGACTATTTGCTATACTAAATTCTTTCTTAACTTAATTTATTATTCCTAAAGTCCTTAATTATAATATTATTAACTCTATAGTCAATTTGCCCATTTCTTTAAAATAAATTAATTGCTTATCCTATCGTTAATATATATTTTGTTATCGTTATAAAGTGTTTCACACAGAACTACAATTCTACTTGTGTTACACAAATTAATTTTTTAACTTTATTACTTAATAATCTCTTATTATGATTTTTATAAATGCTAGTATATCTGTTTTAATTGATAAGAGTTTATCTTGAATAAATTTATCTTCTTGTTATTTCTGAATATATATTGTTCACTTTGAACAAAGAAGTTGTACCAATTAATCAAATTAGTTGTTCCATCTAATTACGTTCCTTATAAAATATATTTCATAATTTTCCTTACTACAATTAAAATTACAATAACTAAAAAATTGATTTATTATGAAAATAACAGAATTCGAAACCTTTTATGGCTCCAAACTCTCTTGTCTCAAAGACTTAATTTTCATGCTCTTTTTTGTTTTTAATATTTTCTGTAAATTTTCCTTTGGCCCTATAGGTATTCGCGTCCCTTTTTTAGGGACGAAAATCGGAAGGGGAGGGAGACCTCTTATAATCCAAAATTGCCTTTTATCAATAACTTGTGCAAGGTCAGCCTTATACGACATTTTATCCATGGCGCAAATTTTACATTTTGTCGAATTCGACTCTTACCACAAAAAAAAAGAGCCAAGCTCGGTAGAGTTACCTGAGGAACCCCTATTTAATTTACTGAGTAAATTTTGTAACGCAAATATTTAAACAACACACATAATTCTGCTTCCTGTTTTTTTAAATGGGGTCAATGCCTGTTGATTTTTACAATGATTTTTTACTCATTTAACTTTCTATTTTTCCTATTTTTTTAGGGCTGAGGACGAAAGCATTTTTAGATATAATATAACCGCATTTGCTTGGAAGGAGAGTGAAAAACCATTTAGGAAATACCCACCCTCAGTAGAACTGACCGGGAATAGAGTCTCTCAATTATAAGCAGGCCAGTCTATAACACTAGAGTGACGCCTTAGACAATTTAACCACTGAATCTCAATAATAATGTTCATATAACTACCGTATTTGAGCTAATAGTAGCTGGATACGTGATAGCAACCGGGGACTCCGATTGTAGCCGCGGTGAGAAACATTTAATATTATCCGGGGTCGTAGTATGGATGGATGATGGATTACTTTGTATTTTACATATTGTGTTTCATAATTTGATAGTAAAAATATTATATTTTTCCCTGTATTTTTCGTTTTTATTTGTTTTAATTTCAATCTACCTAGGGTCCGCTTCGGTGGCCACATGGTGTATGGAGTTACTCTCACAGTGGACTAGACTTTCGATGACAGGAAGATAGATGTTCGAATCTCGGTTGAGTGTACTTAGAGCGTGTTTTTTTTTTCAAAAGGGCTTTCCACTCTCCCTCCCCACAAATGTGGTTACATTTACTATGTTTTGCCTTCCTCTGAGTAATTAAATGCAGATAGCCCATCCGGGTAGTAAGATGAGACGCAAGACAAAACCAAAACTAAATGCTGGTCGAGTATAAGCGTGTCTCTTGAGAGGGTTTGGGGCGGAGCCCCCCTGTGACTTGTTAGGTTGGCGATACCTCCCCTCTTTCATGAGATCCCCCCCCCTCCACCCTGGTCCAGTCACGTTGGTGGAACCAGTTCTTACGATGGTCGTCTCTCTGCTCTAGTATGGGTCTCTGAGTTACTTGACAACACTTCTAGTCAGGGGGTGGCCAAGACAGTCTCGGTTAAGTCCCTGATACCCCGGACCAGGTTTTCGTACATGTGGGGCCCCACTTCCTTTCTGGACAGGAGACATAAAAACAAAGGAACACATTTCGTACAAACATGTGTCCCATTTGACCTTGTCTCCAAGGTATAGTTTTGTTTGTATTATTAAACTTTTAATATATAAGAACAAAATCCATTTTATAAATATCACTTGCGTTGCTCGTTGGGGGCTCCGCCCCCAAGCCCCCAGTGCGTTTTCTTTGCAGGTGGATGTAAACTAATGTAATTCCAGAGCCGTTTTTGATAGATCTTACCATTTAGCCACAAGAGATTTCCAAAGAAATGTCCGCACCGACTTTAAAGTTGCTCCACTATTTTGAATTGTTTTTCGGAGATTAAAAATTTAAATTTTTAACTTTTTGGGACTTTCCCGTCGTTTATAAACTAAAAGCTATAAGTTTGCCAAATTTCAAGCCTCCAGCTCATCTGGAAGTGGGTAAACATTAATGTCAGTGCCGTGCCAACATTACCGTAAGAATGAGAGTCGTGTGTTTCTCGTAATAGCTACTTGGGTGGTTATTTCCTGATAGCTGTCATCGTTATTTGAATTAAGTATGAAAACATTGCCCAGCCTGGTTTGTCAAACGTCCCCGATATCATGGAAGAACCCCGTGTTTTATCCCCCACCCCTTCTTACTACCCTACCCGTTTAATTAAACTAATGAGGCGGGAATGAAGGTGTACCCACATATGAGGGTTGGAAGGTTGTGAAAAAACAGGTAGAAAACATCATCATTATGGTTGGACGAGATTCTAGCCCCAACTTCCCCTTCACGGACAAACTAGACAAGGTGAGCTTGACATTTCAGTCTGCGGGTCCACCGGTACGGCGGTCACTTATTTCGAACGTCTGATCCACGTGTTGCATAAAATATCTCGTTAGAATAAGAAATAACTTTAAAATGGATGGAGCGAATTAAAGTAGGGCTAAACTAAAGACACACATGGATTATGTTTCTGTACTTAATTAAGTAAAGAAACCTGTGATATATTAACGATGTAAGCTATCACAAAATAGCCTGCCAGTTAGTTAACACGAATAAAACGAAGCGCATTCGATTAATACAGGGTCATTGTTTTCATATTTAACCTATTTGGTGTACAGTTAATATTGGAAACGAGTGACCTGGGGGTCTAAGGGTAAGATGTCAGACTTCTTTGCTGGGGTCCGGGGTTCAATCCTCGGTCCCGGCACAGATTTATCTGATTACCAAGCCCTTCCTTCACCTCTGACAAGACGTGTATTAATCACAACTTGTGAATGTGAGGAATGCCAGGCCTCCACCGTGGTTCGGATCCCACGTTAAACTGTAGGTCCTCCATTTCATCGCACAATCACCCTACCATTACACATTAGCGTAAGTGCGTATAACCCGAACGGGTAGTAAGAAGCGGTGGTACTACTACTATTACTACAACTAATAATAATATTGGAAACACAAATCAAATTCCATTCGGAAGATGGTATGTATATGTAAAAGTTACAAGTCTTAATTTTAATTTTGAAATCATCATTATTATTATTATTATTATTATTATTATTATTATCACGTCTTACTACCCGTTCGGGTTATACACACTTACGCTAATATGTAATGGTTAGGGTGATTGTGCGATGAAATGGAGGACCTACAGTTTAAAGTGGGATCCGAACAACGGTGGAGGCCTGGCATTCTCCACATTCACAGGTTGTGATTAATACACGTCTTGTTATAAGTGAAGGAATGGTTTGGCAATCAGATAAATCCGTGCCGGGACCGGGTATTGAACCCCGGAACCCCCGCACAGAAGTCTGACACCTTACCTCTATGCCACCAGGTCACCTTTGAAATAATCAAGCACATATTTTGTGATTATATCTATAAAATAGATGTAATTAAAATCCCTTTCTTCATACTATGTAAAAATATTTTATTTCTGTTTGAAAGACAAGGGTATTGTTTAATTTAATTATGTATTAATAGCTCTGCTTAGAATATTATATCATCGGTGCATGGGTCTGTACTTAAACAACGCTAAAAGTTATGGCCTGAGCAATTGTCAAATTACGCACTGGTTTCCGTGATTGCTACTAGTTTGTCTAATAAATTGACATGTTATATGATCGCATACAGGATGCTAGTTGACTTTTACTGAATTCAGCACCGAATGAAGTATGAAAACATCGCCCGTTTGTGTTGGGTATTACAACCGAATATCACCTCTGAGGTAACTGCAGGTCTCTTATAAAATAAAGACTTATCTTCTCTCTCCCTCGGTTAACTGTTGCCAACTCTACTCACTTTCAATTAAGATGGGAGTGTAAGGAACGCAAATTTAGGGCAGTGCCTTTGCAGTTCTTATGTAAAAACATTTTTTTGTCCAAAATAAGTTTATATAGCAAAACATTTTGGTTAAAATAAATCAAACATTGCTTCAGTAGAAACATGGAGTTTAATTTTCTTCACATGTTGATATCAACATTTGTTGAATATCTGACATGAAAATAGTGGCATTATATGTTAAACTTTTCAAATGAAGAGAAAAATCTGTCATTAAATTCCAAGACACCCTTGACAGATATTCAACAACTGTTGAGGTCACCACGTAAAGAAAATTAAACTCCTGTTTGTACTAATAATAATAATAATAATAATAATAATAATTTAGCACCGCGTCTTACTACCCGTTCGGGTTATACGCTTTAAGTACTAATTATGCTAATGGATTAGGAATTGGGAAGGTTGAATTAGAGGAAGTGAACCCGCATTTGCGTGAAGGGAGAGTGGAAAACCATTTAGAAAAACCACCCCCAGTTCACCCGACTGAGATTCGAACCTCGATATCCCCGTCCTTAGCAGTCGAGCAGCTCAACACGACTAGCGCGTTAGCCAACTACGCCACCGAGGCGGGTGTATGTTTGTACTGAAGCAATGTTTGATTTCTTTTGACCAAAAAAATGTTTTATATAAAAACTGCAAAATTACTTCCCTCATTTCGTGTTCCCTACACTCTCATCTTAATATCCCGCGAAGGGTGAAGGGTGTAGTTGGAATCCTTCTATTATTGCACTCCAAGGCATGGAGGTGATAAGTTAACTCAAGGGAAATGTATTTTCTCTAATTTGTGAACAGTCAATTCCAGAAACATTGAATTTGGCCTCAATAGTGACATTTATTTTTGAAATGAAAGTTTTGAAGAAAATTTTGTAAATTATTATTTAATAAAACTTTACTTTACTCATAATTAATAAATAATTATTAAATAATATAGGATACGTTATAATTAAACCCTAATAAATAACACACTACATGATACTTGAACAAAATAATGTACACAATGTTATAATTCTAAAGCTATTCGTATAGAAAAAACAACTAATCAATAATAAAGCTGTTTATCTTTAACATGGCTTACACAACCTACCATTAAAACAAAATAATTTAGTCCATACGTATTTTTGTATTATTAATAGGAGCACGAAAACCAAACATATGACCGGCAGCTTCGACACTCCAGCGTTGCGACATTGTCGTATATTTTAGGTGAGATTGACCACGTGAGAGCAAGAGAATGACCACGTTGTTTCCCAATAGTAACCATGCAGTTCTCTCAGATGATATTCAGTTGTAGATTAGTTTTCAGCCTTGCTTTTAAGGCGTCCTCCTGAGACCCTGTAAGGATTAGAGCAAAGAGTGTGGGTTTAATTCCAAGAAACAAAAAACGAAGATGAACAGAAGTCAGAGACAAGCCCACTAGCTCAGACTTAACTGTATCTGGTTGTAAATAAAACAGGTTAAGTTTAGTTGTTACGATTGAGCTTTTCATTTATAGTACTTATGGCCCCTGGATAAATATTAATCTGGTAGATAAATATTTATATCTGCTCGATAAGTTAAAAGTGCGTCTTACGACTGCCGGATAAAATTTATTTATCCGTCACATTTTTATCAGGAGGTTTAAGTACCTGATGACTTTTATCTGAAAGTTAAAATTGTTGTTGCCATAGTGACGCGTTGTTTTTCATAAGGGCTCACCTATCAGAATCTGTTTTAAGGTTAAAGTCTTGTTTCACGTGTTTAGTAAGCACAGGCCCAGGCTCTAACTATATATAAAGTTAGAACATTTAATTCAAACTTATGTATAAACTGACAAGCTATGTGTAGAGTTATATTTATATAAGAACAAATTATAGAAATGTGAGTACAATAAATGAAATTTTATAAACTTTGTACCCAACTATTGACCACATTTTGGCAGACACCGAAATTAGTACTTGCTTCTGCGCCCACGTGACGCCATCTGTTTACTCGCACTCGTTTAGCCGCCATTATTTAACACATGTGAGTGCTATAGCCACTTTCCAGGTAGTAGCGGTAGCAGTAGGGTTTATACGCATGCGCGCACCGGTAAAAACAGTATCAACCTTGAGTTTTCTGCATAAAAATATATATTTATCCTTCAGATAGCTATCCGGCAGATAAATTAAGTTCATAATATGCTTAAAAAATTAAAGTGGCTGATAACCTTTATCTGGTCGCTATCTTTAACCTCCCGATAGCAATATTTATCCGATAGTCTTAATACCGACCTTAAATAGTTTTTTTGTTTGTAATTAACCCCCCCCCCTCCCCCCATCCCACGTCTTACTATCCGTTCGGGAAATCCACATTTAATTACGGTATTTGGGTAGGTACGAGACGTGTAGACTTTAAGGTAGGAACGTTTGCAGTTTTTATAGTAAAGCTTTTTTTGATAAAATAATCAAATATTTCTTCAGTAGAAACATAAGAGTTTAATTTTCTTCACATGCTGATACAAACAGGTCTTGAATATCTGTCAATAATGTATTTGAAATTAATGACAATTTTTTCTCTTTATTTAAAAAAATTTCTTATTTAATGCCGCTATGCTCATGACAGATATTCAACAATTATTGATATCACCATGTGAAGAAAATTAAACTTTCTATTTCTATTGGACCAATATTTAATTCGTATTGACCCAAAAGTTTTTCTATGAAAACTGCAAAAACACTCACCTTAACCAACGTTCCCTAAACTCCCAACTTTTAGGAATAAGTGTGCCTAAATTTTCGTTGAAAGAGAGAGAGGAGGGAAACATTTAGAAAAAAAAAACACTCAGCTGGATTTCAAACTGCATTACTATTACTTACAAATACGATCGTGACGTCTAGTTTGCGTGCCCACAGATGTGGGTTGCTCCGAAGTGGAAATAGACTTAATTTTTAAAAACAATTTTATAAAATGTTGTTAACTGGTAGTAAAAACAAATAAGTGTTACATTAACGTAACCAAAAGTATGTTATTAACTAAATTAGTGAATTAAAATTATTTCTTCAATTAATTGATTACTTTTAATAAATTTATTACAAAAAATGTTTCCTTAATATTTTTTATAAAACTAGTTTTAAAATGTGTAGTAAAATGTTTTGTAATTTTGAAGTTAATATTGAACTTCCTTTAGGATGGCTATAAATAATAATTGGTTAATTCAGGATGGGTTTTTTTTATCATACATAGCAGTGTTTTTGACTTTGGTGGCCAAATCGTATTTCAATTTAATGTTCGAACCAGAGAGCTAGGCATTATTTCCGAACGAGATACTTAATTGAAATGTGCAGCCATTGACAGGACTGGTCAGTAATTTACTCCCCACCCTCTTTTTTCTTTTTAAATTCACTTTTATTCCTTTTTTTCTCGTCTTCTTCTTCACTATTTCTCCGCCACACCATCTACAAATTTTCTGCCTTATGACAAAATAATGTCAGTAATTGTAGGTATTTACATTAATTTGCTGTTTCTTTTTATTCTATTTCACACTATTGCCGGACTATCATTAGTCTGCGCTCTAAGATAATTATTCTCTATTTGGAAATATTTTTTTTTTTAGCTGATGGTTTTACGAATGGATGGCTTCTGAAATTAATGTATACACTCTGATTTTCTAATGTCTTGAATAATAATTTTTTTTATTATTTATTTTAGAATTTGTATTTGGGGAAATGTGTTATTAAGCTATGTAATATTAAAACCGTATAACTTCACAAACTTTTCAGTAGTATGAAGTAAAATCAATCAGCTTTAATACAAATAAGACTTGAAGATGGTGAAAAACAACTGAAACATGTCGTCGTCATAGAAGAAAAACTAAAACTTATTTAAAATAAGGAGAAGGGAATAAATATAATAAATTATTATAATATTATTAGAAATATGTAATTATGATATAGGATTTGGAACACTATAATTCTTTGCCCCAAACAATTAATTCCAAGATATTAATATCTAAGCTTTTAAATATTAAATAGTTCATAAGCTTGAATAATAATTTGACTTTTTTTTATAAATGGCTTTCCACTCCTTCTCTAGGCAAATATGGGTACACTTAATATAAAATCCAACTTATCGTAACTATAACATGAGTACAGCCCGAACTGTTATTAAGACGCGGCGAAAAAAAACTTTCAAAACTAGCTTGTTTATATATGTGAAAAGGCACAAATAATAGCCGCCACGGCTGTTACATTATTTATGATAGAGCACCTGAATTCCTTAAATTATACAATGTACTTTATAAGTACATAATCTATAACAGCACACGACTGATAAACTAACTCAACCTAACACAGCCAATAGAATAACGCCTAGGACCATCCCCTTAGTGTCGGGGCTTGTTTAATAATTGGTTTATAAAAACGAATACATAAACTCTTAGAAAAATCATTAAGGTGAGAGTGTAAGTTACACGAGAAAAGGTCACTGTATTTCCATATCTTAGAGCAAAGCTTTATTTTTATGGTCAAAATAAATAAAATATTTCTCCAGTAGAAATATATAGTTTAGTTTTCTTCACATTGTGATATAAACAGTTGTTGAATATATGTCATGACCATAGCAGCATTTAATGAAGAAACTTTTTGAATGAAGGACATCCTTGACAGATATTCAACAACTTTTGAGATTACTTTGTGTGAAAAACTAAACTCTTCTGGGGAGTTATTTTTAATCTATTTATATCAATAAAGTTTTAATATAAAAACAGCAAGAATTCTCACCCTACCCTCGTTCCCTACATTCCCATCCTAAGGTATCGAATTTAAATCAACGCCATTGCCAAGTCATCATGAGGTGCTGAGTTTAGATATAGGCCTATTTCCCATATCCATATATTTCATTTATGTTTTATCCTTTATTTACCAGCGCGTCTTACTACCCGTTCGGGTTTCACGCTCACTTTTATTCGACAAGTTGTCTAACGAGAACCAAAACAAAACGCTCTTAAATATTTATTTTTAAATGACGTTCAACGTAATATATATTAGTTGATTAATTAATGAAATCGGCTTGTAGAAATCTTCCTGGAAACATGTAGATAAAATCCAATCTTTACAACAATTTTTAAATCAAAAATATAAAAATGAAAGTGTATTTAGAATTTGAAACAAGGGGAGTGAAAATGTTGAAAGCCGAAGTAAAGAAGTATCTATTCCTAAGGTAAACAAGCAGTCAAGTCAGGTGAAATACTCATTGCCTAGCTGTTATAGTGAGGGGAGGGAGCGCTCAAGTACCAAGAGTTGGGATAAGTACATTTCATGACCGTGCCTTAGACTATTCGACCACCCATTTGGCTAAAAAATACGTAATTCATTAAATATGACAGATGTTGAATTTAAAGTTTTAACACGTAAAACATACTTTGTTAGATCAACGACAATATATCTAATGATCTATCTTTATGAATAGACATACATAAAAAAACGTTTCTACCTGTGACCGGCATACTTACTATTCACAATATTTGAAGACATTATGCCCAGCATATATTATTCCAAGTCTTAGGTGACCTATGGCCCATTATATATTAGTATATTCTTACTTCACACAAATATTTATGATGAATGGATAACATTTATTGAAAATATACTGTTTAAATTGCTTGAGATGAAATATGCATCCCCACTCGATCGAAAGCGCTCCCCCCTCCCCCCTCGTTTGGATTGAAATATGTCTGTAAAAGAAAATGCTTAAAAAAAGATTAGAATCTTATAATAACCTTTTAACCTTTTGAGAGCGAGATTTGACGTTCATTTTCGAAAATTCTCATACCTTTCCTTGTTCACATTCCTCTATTTTAGTATTTGTTTGCCTTTTCAATTGAATACGGTAATACGCATAACGTTTTAATAAAGTAAACTATATTCGAAAAACGTCGCCAACTAGGAGATAGAAACAGTTGCGCGGTGTGTCGTGTGTCTATTGTAAGCAGATATTATTAAAACTGTACCTTTTATATTTGTGTTCACACCGTAGCAGATTCAGAAGAAAAAAATAACAGGGGTAGGGGGGCGGTCACCATAAGACCAATAGTTGTATTGCTAACTTACATCCTTTTAAAAAACAATATTTCTGGAAACATAAACGCAAATTTGTATACTGCCATTGGCGTATCGACCTTTTTTGTATATCTGTATCCAGAATTCCCTCCATGATTTCAGTTATCTAGGAAGTTCTTCTATAGAAGATGGTAAATTGGTACCCTATATTTTTGCTGAATATAGTATCTGTCCATCTGCTGTGTCCAGATCAAAATCATATTTAGGTTTTCTTTTTCTTCTTCTTTTTTTTTGCAGTTTTAAAATTGCTACTTATGATAATATCTTTTAAAAATCTTGAATCTAACTCTTAAATCGGATAGTCAAGATAAGGTAAGAATTTGTTCACTTGAAAATAGTCTAGCAGATCGGTCACATTCGCTCGGTTTTGTTGGACATTTCTAACTCTTGGAATTGATATAAATTTTCAGAAATACTCTTGGCCTGGTCATATATTATTTTAGATTTATTTTCTGAATTTTCTCGTTTTCTATTTAATGCTGATTTTGCAACTTCTAGCCTTGCAATCACCTTAGAGAAGTTAACATCAATACTTAGCAGTAGAATTGAAAATGATAAATGCTACGGCTAAAAACGTCAAAATTTATAAGCCCAAAAAAAATTCCAATTTGCAAATTGCTTCTGGACAATGACTGGACATTGCCTGCTGCATTGATACTAATATTATTGGTAATATTTGAATCACCCATTAATAAAACTTCTGCAAGCAGTTTTTCCAAAAAAATGTAAAATTTAGTCATAATTTTTTAATCCAAAGAGTTTTGCAAAGCGTTCTAGCCTTTACTGCTTTATGAACTGGTAGAAGTTTGATGATTTTCTCACTTAACAATGGGTTTATTAAGGCAGCTCTTAAAAATTTGTTAACGTTTGTGTAGCTATACTTACTGTATTGCGAATATTAGGTACGATATTTGCTTTGAAGCTAAATTCCGCCTGTGGTTGGCACAATGTGTATAAATGTTGTAAAATGTTGTGTTTTCAAAATTCTGTCTTGCACTTCTTTCATCGCGCCACTCATGCTAGCATCCCCCATCGTAGCCTTGTCCACGAATGAATGCAATATCCAAATTTGATATTTTCAAAATGTAAAATGTTGTTTCACTCAAACCTTCCATCATTCAAGTTAATAACTTTGGTAAACACAGGAAAGTTTTTTCTATAGTGCACTTTTCTGTGTCGAAATATCGAACGCAGAATGAAAGTTGCTAGGATATGCTTACGTCAGTTGTTTCATCAGCCAAGATACTATAAAACTTCAAAACTTTAACCTTTTCAATAATTTTATTTTGTTAGATTTCCCCGTGGCATATTATTAATTCATTTTGTGTTGTTCTTATAAAAGTAGCATTTTTACCAGCAGTTTGTAAATGGTTTTCAAGAATTTGGTCTTCAGAATTGACACGAAATCTTAGTAATTCCTTGAAATTACCTTTAGTTTTCAACTTATCAACGTTGCCTGACTTGCCTTCATCTTCATTTACGAAAATGGACCCATCATCTCTATAACACATCAACGCGGTATTTTGCAATCCGATAAAATAGTATTGTCTTATTGATTGGTATTAATTTGTATCTATTTCTTTCTATTCTTCACTTGTTGGTGCTATATTTTGCTGTCTCAATACTCAATCCATGACGTCAATAAAATGCTGAGACTTAACTATATTTTACTTATGCTATTCATTTCTCTCGTGAACTCTGAAATCATTGTTGGCATTCTTATAAGATGATAAACGTTATATAGCCAACTTTACCAACTTCATAAGACTACAACCTCCCTCACCTTTTTTAAATAACACACACATTATGCAAAAAGAACCTTCAAATGTATGGCTATAAGACAGCCAAGGAAATTCCTTTATCCGTTGTATTTTGAATTATCTATTTTTGTTTCCATAAACAACATACGGAAATTTATAGTTTTCAGTTGGACACCATGGATCCCGCAATACACTATCGCGTTCGTCACCAACTGTTTTCTGCGTACAACTAACATAACCAATATCTTTGGCATATTGAAGTTTATTTGAAGTTGAAGCTGAACATTGTTCTAAAGCGTTTTGTGATGAAACTACTCCACAGTGCCATTTCCGCTTTCAAACTTGTATGGTTTTATCAACACTGCTTTCATTACTTTTAAACCTTTGGAGAATCGTAATAAGAATAAGTTGTTTGACTGCTCGTATTTTATTTATAACTGTAAGCCTGTCACTAATTATACAAATAGTTACAATAAGCCTCGCTTTATAAATGTACAGAAACAAGGCACAAAATGATGCACAGAGTTGCGATGTAACAATGTGACACTCAAACATAATATGGCTCGTGGACACAAGCTCACAGACACAGCAAAACTTTAAACTCTGACTAAACAGAACACAAGAAACACAACCAATCTGTGTGACTCCTCGAAATAGGATAGATCATCACGTCAGCATCAGTTTGACCAATTTTACTTGGTTGAAAATAGCTAAACCACAATGAAAAAATAACTAAAATAACGTGTTTCATTTTATGTTGCAAAATGGAATTTTAACCATATATATATATAATCTGAAAAAAGACAGAGGGGGCACGTGCCCTGGTACCCATACCTTGAATCCGCCATTAAGTTCACCCCCTTGTGCCCCATTTGACCAATTATACATATAGGCCTACTCAGTTCTACACACCTCACATTGAAATGTGTGTCTGTGTATACCTGGCCAATAAATGGTCTACTGAGTGATGAGAAAAATTCACAGATACCTTTTTAACTACAGTCCAATTTTCATTGAATTTTTTTTTTGTATCTTGCCACGTCTAACACTATACTGTTGAGTCATGTGCTAGGGATGAGGAATACTGAATTTAGAAGAAGTGTTATCACATTTGTTTGGAGGGAGTGTGAAGGACAATTTGGGGAGGAAAAAAAAATCCCGAGTGTACATGACTGGAATTAGAACCCCGAACTCCTAGTCATTGTCAGTACAATCTATTTGTTACGAGAGAAACGCTCTAGACATAGATGGGAGGCAAACTTAGGGCACATGAACAAAATATGGATCTCTTTAATATTAAAATAGAGACATTTACTAAAACACTAGTAAAATTTGTGAAACCAAATAATATATATTGTTGCAAAAACGCTCAACCAAATTGCACGAATTTCATAATATATATTGTTGCAGAAACATTAATGTATTGATACGTAAAGTAATTTGTTTTACAGCTTTCACTTTTATTATATATTATTTATATCTATAACATAACACTAATTATATAGCTTTTTTGATTTTTACTACCACGTCTTACTAGCCGTTTGGGCTATACGCTTATGTATCAATTACACTAATGGTTTTAGGAATGAAGAATGGATGTAGAGGAAGTGTACTCACATTTACATGAAGAGATAGTGGAAAACCATTTGGGAAAAAAAATCTCCTGGTACCCGACTGAGAATCGAACCTCGATCTCATCGTCATCGGTAATCTAGTCTAATACGAGGGTAGCGCGTTAGACCATGCGGCCACAGTTATAAATGTTAAGAAATAAAAACAAGATTCTACGTTCCATAAAATCCTTCCTATTATGATAACAGAAACAAAACTCTGCTTAGCCTGGCAACACTGCACGACACGCCATCGTCTAGCTGGCTGTGCCGATAAAACGAGGAAATGCCACTAGAAAGAGTTATTTTTTTTATGTTTTTTTTTATTATTTTTCAATATATCGATACAAAAAGCTGACGGAAACATCGTGTGGGGCGTGACGGAGCTAAGTAAGGGAATGTGCAACGATGCGGCACAATGAAGACACGATTTTAATTGTGAATCCCGAATATTTAGACGGGAGCTGATATTGGCCGTTCAGGACCGAACACTTGGTGTTCAGTCAAAATAGCGACTTTCAAACAAACAAACAAACAAACGGAAACTTAAAGGTGTGACGATAGGGAGCCTGAATTAAGTAAGGTCCGTGTCTACTTATTTTTCCAATGTTAAAAAAAATTAAAACATTGGCCAAAATATTTTTGTTTTTTTGTTTAGCATAGTCTTAGTACCCGTTCGTGTTGTACTCTTATGTACAAAAAAAAAGCTGATAGTTGTAGGGACGAGGAAGTTTATATTTATAGGAATTGTACTCACATTTGTGTATAGGGAGCATGGAAAACTATTTTGGATAAGCCACCCTAATTACAGAATAAAATTCGAGTCTCGATCTCCTCGTAACTACCGCTAGAGTAGTGCCTTAGACAATGCGGCCACCGAAGCAGGTTTGGTCCAAATAAATCGAATAGGTATTTCTCCGGTTGGTTAGTTTCGACTTATTTTCTACAATACAGCAGAGGTGGGCAGATAGTACCCAAGTGGTCCGAGACAACAAATAAGACAGCCCTTAGGTGGGAGTGAAGGGAACATGAGTTAAGGGAAGTGTTTCTTCACATTTTATATCAACGCTTTTTTTTTTAGTCAAATACATAGACTATTACTTCAGGATAAACATATATATTCAAGAACTATTGGTATCACCGTATGTAGAAAATTAAACTATTTCACGAGGAAAGCGGCATTAGATGACACAATATTTAAACGAAGAGAAAAAGTTTTCAATAAACACCAGGACACCCTTTACAGATATTCAAAAACTGTTGAGTTCACCATGTGAATAAAATTAAACTTTATATTTATATTGGAGAATTATTTGATTTCTTCTGACCAAATTAAGTTTTGCTTTAAAAACTGCAAAAATACTGACCTTTTATTGATTTAATTACATCCGCACCTTAACTTACATTCATAAATATTACTTAAATCTATTATAATGTATGCTGAAGTGGTAGCTCGAGATATTAATATAATTATTGTTAGTTAATTTATTCCCGAGGATATTTCAGCTAAGTTATCGATGGTTACTTCACTATTCAGTACAATTAAAACATACGTTTCTTCTTTCAACTGACATGAGACACTCTTCGGTGGCTGTATGGTCTAAGGCTCTATTATTATTATTATTATTATTATTATTATTATTATGTGTTCTGTCATACGACAGATCAATTCTTTTTGTCAGTGAACTTAGGCCGCCAATGCCCCCTGTCCTCTGCCTCCTCCTTCAACTCCCTGAATTTTCTCTACTCTCACAATATATCGACTGCTGAATATGGAGAGATTAGGGTTCGATCCCGGTCAAGTGTACTAAAGGGGGTTTTTCCTAAATAGTTTTCTACTTTCTACGCTAATGTGGGTACACTTCCTCTAAATTCAACGTTCATAATTCCTAGCTAATCTGTTAGCTGAGTGTATATTTTAATATTATTTAAGTTTTTTAAATCTGCTCCACCCGTTATTTGTGTAAAATACAAAGTTAGTAACGGTCAGAATTCACTAAATAAATACTTTTGTCCTTGGCTTAAGAGACTGTTTATAAACAACAACAAGAAACAACAAACGGGACAGTTTTACATTTAACGCCATCGTATATTTTCAAAAATTATGTTTGAGCATTCTCAGACTTAATCTCTGGAAATTTTAAATAAAACTTAGTAAAATCGATAGTTAAATAAAAACTACCCCACGTCTTACTTACTACCTGTTCAGGTTATACGCCTATGTACTAATTACAATAATGGGTTAGAGATTATGAAGGTTTAATTAAGAGGAAGTGCACCCACATGTGCTTGGGGGGGAGGGGAAACAATTTTGAAAAACCACCCTCAGTGCACATGACTGGGATCGAACCCCGATCTTCCCGTCTTAGGCAGTTTAGTCCAACACGAGATTAGCTCGTTAGCCCACGCGGCCACCGAAGTGGGTCCTTTAAAATTGAATTTTAGTTTAAAATGGCTACGGCGGCACAAATCAAACCGGCCCACTGGTACATCTCCTTGTGTCCGAGCGGCCCATTCCACTCTTGACAGCTTCAACCGGTTTTTAATATCCGTTATGGATATCGCTTAGTTTGAACATCAACTTTTTCTCTTCAACTAAAATGTTTGAAAGGGAATCCAATCGGTCAATGTGAAATAAGCGTGTTACGTCGGTTTGGGCATGTTGAGAGGATGAGTGTGGATCGAGTGCCGTAGCAAATATATGAAGGTAGAGTGTTTTGGATCAAAAGGAAGGGGTAGACCATGTATGACGTGGTTAAATGTTGTAGACGATTGTGTGAAAAAGATAATCATTAAGAGTTTTAAGAATAAAAGAGCAGTCATTGAATGGATGTTGTTAAAGCGAATGGGGTATGTAATGATAAATAAGTGTGGAGAAAGTTAGTGAGATCGGATTAATAACGAAGTTGTTGGTTTTTTAAGTTATAAGCACAGTATCTTGCCTTCCTTGTAAGGGAACTGCGTATTTAGGTACGTATGTATGTACACCTCATATGAATGTCTAGGAATACTAAATTTAAGCCCCATACGTCAATTACCTTACCTTAATAATGGAAGGGCCTACTCATAAAGCATAAAATAATAAGTTAGACCTCGTATTACTCGTGAACAGTAATGATTTGAAATCATTGAATCACTTCGCTACTTTTTCATCAAAGTATAAGCTATCCTAATTTATCCTCACGAAGCTAAGTTGACCCCGTTCCAGATCAACTGCTTCACAGAAAATTCTGGAAGTAACGGGGATTGAACCCGTCACCTATGGGATCTGAAGCTAAGTACTCTGATCACTAGACCTCAGAGGTGGTCTATGAAAAATCACTCATTATAAAGTAAAAGTTAACAATGGCGAGTTCAATCAAAATTTTTGTTTGTATTCTCTCATTATAATTCGTAGTAGGTGACCTGGTGGTCTAGGGGTAAGGTGTCGGACTTCTGTGTTGGGGGTCCGGAGTTCAATCCTCGGTCCCGGCACAGATTTATCTGATTACCAAACCCTTCCTCTAGCTCTGACAAGACGTGTATTAATCACAGCTTGTGAATGTGGGGAATGCCAGGCCTCCACCGTGGTTCAGATTCCACGTTAAACTGTAGGTCCTTCATTTCATCTCAACATTTCATCTCACAATCACCCTACCATTACACATTAGCCTAAGTGCGTATAACCCGAACGGTTAGTAAGACGCGGTGCTAATAATAATAGTAATATAATTCGTACTCTAGAGCCGTTTGACAAATTGTAGCGTCACAGACGAGAAGGGCAGGAAGGGGATAGAGGTTAGCGTTATACAAACAGCAGCCTGGTGATTGCCGGCAGCAGTGACGCGTGACCAGACCTACCAGGCCATGACCAGCTATCACGCACTTAACGTGGCCGCCCGAGTGTAGCCGTAAGCTAATATCACCCGCCAGGGTCAACGGTTTTTACACACCGGCCGGCCGTCTCGGGAGTCGATTGAAGGAACAAATAGTTAGTACCACGCTTCACTGGTCACATGGTTGGTTTAAGGCAGTGGTATTCAACCTGGGGTACGCCAAGACATCTTAGGGGGTACGTAAAATTTTAAGATATCTATTGATTTTGTAAGCACCTACGTAATCCTTACCTATTTTCATGTGTGATACATTTTTTAACTGTATTGTGTAAAAATTTGTGTGTAGACACTAAAGTGCCAGTAATCAATCAAAAAACAGTTGACAAATATCTCATTGTACGTGTCAAATGAGGTCATCGCTTGGTCAGCCTTTTTTTTTAACGCGAGAATGATGCTATCCCCCCCTCAATTCCCTCCCAAAGGATCTGTGTCCTATTTGATTGGTCTTAAGACACAATAACAAAAAGGAAGACGCCACCTCTCAGATGTTAAGGGCCCTATAGACGATCCGATCTGGTTGGCCCAACCAAAACAGGTGTTATCTACAGATGAACTGACTTAGTGCCTAATTTTATCAGTTGTTGTTTTCTTTAAGAGACGCACGCATCATGCCTCCTATATTATTCAAACACCAGAAAGTTGGGATCGTGCTAATAGCATCGTTAGGGATTAATTCCAGAAAAAGAAAAATGTGGGCCAAAAATTGGACAATTGAACAGAACAAATTAAGTCATATGATTTTACTATATACACACTACTACTCGCGCCCGTATTTGTAGTACAACTGACACGCTGAATCACCCGACAACGCTACACACGACACGATTTGGTCGGATGGTCGTCCGGTTAGATGCGCCGGCCACCCGACATCACCCGACATGAAATAGATATTTTGTCGGGCGACACACGACCTGATATTGCTCCAGATCTGACCAAATCGGCCCGACCACTTGACCAAATCGTGTCTTCTGTAGGACCCTTTAAATATTGAAGCTTAAAAACTTCTCGTTGTCATCCTCGGTGGTCTTAGGGTAATGCGCTCGTGGTTCAAACCGAGCCACGGTTGACGAATTTTTCTTGATTTATAAAAATCCATAGCACAACTTCCTTTGGAGAGGAAGTAAAACCGTTGGTCCCATATCAATTGTGGCGTGTAAAACAACCCTGGAAGGTATAGCTAAAATAATTTTCCTGACAAAATTGGTAGGCCTTTTCACTCTTGCTCATATAAATTATGCCTAATCAGTCGGTTCATAAAGTGCTCGTTAAATACCTTAAGTGAATGAAAAAACTTCTCAATCTTGTTGCCTGTTTGTTCTGGTTTCGTCTCTTTGTTCTTGTTGTTGTCATGTTTGACACTTGTGAATACTCCAGTTGGAACGTGCGAGTAACTGTGTCACTTGGACATGATGTGCAACGCCGTGACTGGTGAAGTCATGGACGAACGTTGGTAGGTTCAGGCGAAGTGTTGTAAACAAGTCGTGAGGTTGGATCCTTGTTTTATTCCTGAATGTTTGCACACTCTCTTTCCACGAAAATTCGGGCACACTTTCTATTTATTCAACCTTCCCAATACTAAATGTATTAGCGTTATTGGTATGCGTGACGGCTAATATATAGGCACTGCGTAACTGCAGTATCCCCTGTTTCCACTTGATATTATCGATAACCATTTAATATAATGGGTCCTTTATTCTTTAATTTTTTATTTATTTTTGTAGTCCTTAAGCTTAATGTCAGTACTTCAGTAGCTATCCCCCAGTTTATTCAAAAAGATACAAAAATCTTTGTATGGAACTGTGCGCTTCACAGTGCCAACTACGTGGTGTTTGACTGTTGTGCGCATGCGCACACAGTAGGGGGTAGGGAAGAATACGGGACTTTCAGGTAGATAGAGCACTGTTGATCTCGCAGTGCCGGCTCTGGCGTGATGGTGGAAGGAACTTTTTTTTACTCAGCGCGTGGTGTGCTTGAAAACCGTGTACCATATTCTTGAATGTGGTAAATTGTAGAAGAGTGTGGAATTAGATTATTATTATTATTATTATTATTATTCCAGCTATTCTATTTGATTAATTTTTTTCGGTTCTTTTATTTAACAGAAAACTTTAGCCATGGCCTTGCATCCCCAAGAAATAAGTTCTGTGACTGTAAGTGAACTTCAACAGCTTAAGTTTTCACAGCTATTTCTCCATGAGTAAGTTACAGTTAAGAAAAAAGGTCGTTCAACACCTGATATTCTAATATATCTCTGTAAGTTGGTCAATGATATCGCTGTGAATATTTTTGGGGGTATAACTTTTGGGGAGGGGGGCTCCATAATTTATGGTCGTTCAACACCTGATATTCTAATATCTCAGCCAGGCAAAAGCAACAACAAGAAATATATTCGTAGCTTTAATTCTGAATGGTACCAATGGAAAAGTTGGCTTAGCGGCTGTGAAGTAAAAAATGCACTGATTTGCTTCTCATTTTAATAGCACCCCCACTAATTCTAACTACGAGCCGCCACTGAACCTGAACGATAAATAAGACGCGAGGATATAAAAAAAATCTTCATCTTCACTCACATTTTTTTCCAGCACACGACAAGTTAACTTAACCCAGGACAGTATATCTTAATAAACCTACCAAAACAACAGACCTAATAGATATTTACTAATTGAATTCCTGGAAGATCTCTAATACAGACATTTAATATCTTAATGTCAACCTCGATGGTCTTGGGGTAAAATGATCGCCCCAGTACCTGATGTTCATGGGTTCAAACCCAATTGAGGTCGACGGATTTTTCTTGAACGATAAAGATCCGGATCACAATTGTCTTCGAAGGGGAAGTGAAGCCGTCGGTTTCATGTCGATTGTGGCTTGTAAAATAACCCTAGACAGTATGTCAAAATATCCTTACCGACAAAATTGGTAGGCTCTTTCACTCTAGATCATAGACATTCGGGTGTGCTATTGTAATAAGTTCCGTTCAGAAAGTGCACATTAAATCCTACAAATAAAATGAAAATTAAATATGTTCATTCACATACTTGGATTCATTTCCTCACAAGGCTACAAACTTACTTAGCCTAGGACAATTCAACACTAGCAATTAGATGTTTACTAATGAGATGATATGATACTTGCGTAGTACAATTATACATGTTCTTATCAATATCTCTCAGAATAAATCAAGGTACCTGCGACCACAGGTTCGTAGGCGGTACTATCGTTGACATCTCTACTCTGTAAGTTGGTCATTAATATCGCTGTGAATATTGGGG
>CABFOV010000709.1:103368-135790 GCA_902141375.1 Timema poppense
TTATTATTATTATTATTATTAGCACCGCGTTTGCTACCTGTTCTGGTTATACGCACTTACGCTAATGTGTAATGGTAGGGTGATTGTGAGATGAAATGGAGGACCTACAGTTTAACGTGGGATCCGAACCACGGTGGAGGCCTGGCATTACCCACATTCACAAGATGTCTTGTCAGAGGTGAAGGAAGGGTTTGGTAATCAGATAAATCTTTGCCGGGACCGAGGATTGAACCCCGGACCCTCACTACAGAATCTGACACCTTACCACCAGGTCACTTATATAAATAAAATTGATATTATAGATAGTATTGCATTTTATAATTATATTATAAATATTTCATTGTGTACACCTCATATGAATGAATGTCTAGTTAAAAAAAATATCAGCCTCATACACTCATTATTTTACCTTAACAATGGCAGCTACTAAAAAACCAGAAAATAACAAGTTTGACCCCTTATGACTCGTGAAATGTAATGATTGCAAATCATTGAGTCACAGTTTATAGCTTATAATTATACACTTGTTAAATTGTGCAATAAATTTTTTATTGTCAAATGACTTTAACGACTCGTTCACCTTGTACACTCCTACGACTATTCACATAGATTAACATTTTGTACTCCCCTCCATCTTCTCGACGACTCGTTCATCTTGTACACTCCTGCGACTATTTACATTGGTAACATCTTGTACTCCCCTCCATCTTCTCGACGACTCGTTCATCTTGTACACTCCTACGACTATTCACATAGATTAACATTTTGTACTCCCCTCCATCTTCTCGACGACTCGTTCATCTTGTACACTCCTGCGACTATTTACATTGGTAACATCTTGTACTCCCCTCCATCTTCTCGACGACTCGTTCATCTTGTACACTCCTACGACTATTCACATAGATTAACATTTTGTACTCCCCTCCATCTTCTCGACGACTCGTTCATCTTGTACACTCCTGCGACTATTTACATTGGTAACATCTTGTACTCCCCTCCATCTTCTCGACGACTCGTTCATCTTGTACACTCCTACGACTATTCACATAGATTAACATTTTGTACTCCCCTCCATCTTCTCGACGACTCGTTCATCTTGTACACTCCTGCGACTATTTACATTGGTAACATTTTGTACTCCCCTCCATCTTCTCGACGACTCGTTCATCTTGTACACTCCTGCGACTATTTACATTGGTAACATTTTGTACCCCCCTCCATCCTCTCGACGACTCGTTCATCTTGTACACTCCTGCGACTATTTACATTGGTAACATTTTGTACCCCCCTCCATCTTATCGACGTTGGTCAGTCGTGGCAGCGGACCTACTCGTGGTTCAATCTCGCATTTCTTCACCGCTCCTCTTTTTTCCTTTTTTTTTTCTCCTGAGTTTCATGTTTTCTACTCCATCCATTGCTCAAGTTGGTTTGTTTGTTCAAACTCCGGTACTCTTTTTTTTTATGTTCCTACAAGGGAATTACCGTCTTTGCTATTAAACCACACTTGACAAGAAGGAATTCTAAAGTATAAACATCATGGGGTCCCAAATTTAGGAGAAGTCCAACATTTAAATAGCCTCCATTAGTTGTGACAAGACATCTTCAATGTTCACGGAAATATATAAAACATGTTTACAAGCCAATTAGTAAAACAGAATATTGAAAATCTAAGAGTAATACCCCCATACACCATGGAGTTGTTTTAATATTAAATTCAGTACTAAATTCTTTACAAGTTACTATTACCTTGTTTTTACATGCTAGAGTATCTCTTCTAAGATTATTATGTGCTTAAACACTGCTGAAAACTATGATGTGGAATGTTACCAAATTACGCAAATATTTCAATGATAGTTACATGTTTTTCTAATATTTGCCATTATGGCTTTATAAAATCTCCGACGAGCGCACACAAACACACACACTATTTGCACATGAACAGCATTGACTTCTATTTCAAAACTACCTATTTTAATGTTTTATATTCTATAGGCCTATTGGTCCAAGTTTCCAAGGATTTTTTTTAATCCACAGTCTTGCAGGAAGATTCCTACTATCAATTTTCTCGAATACCAACAAGTCATTTTATTTATCACCTCGTCTTACTACCCGTTAAGGTTATGCGTTTATGTACTAATTACGCTAGTGGTTTTAGGAAATAGAAATGCTATATTCATAAGAAGTGTGCCCGAATTTGCGTGGAGGGAGAATGGAAAGCAATTTTGTAAAAAAATATTCTCAGTACACCCGACTGAAAGTTGAACCTCAATCTCTCTGTCATCGGCAGTATAGTCTACTGCTATAGTAGCGCCTTAGACCATGCGGCCACCGAAGAGGGTTAAAACTGAGTTGTAGACGATTAAAAAAAATTACAGAACAACTATTTCAAGATTTAAAAAAAAAGAGGCAATGTAAAATTATGTCTAAAGTTATTTAAGTATTTATGGTTTTTGTTTCAATGTTGCATCTTTAAAAATCCCCCGAATAGAACAAAATACATTAACATGGGCCTTTCTTTACTTGTAATGACGTCACAGATAGGTAATATCTTCAATCCTTCAAGGCCAATTAGCCGGGGAATTTGATACAAGATTTACGCTGAAAGGTGACCTGGCGGTCTAGAGGTAAGGTTTCAAGACTTCTGTGCTGGGGATCCGGGGTTCAATCCTCGGTCCCGGCACAGATTTAACTGATTACCAAACCCTTCTTTCACCTCTGACAAGAAGTGTATTAATCATAACTTGTAGATGTGGGGAATGCTAGGCCTCCACCGTGGTTCGGATCCCACGTTAAACTGTAGGTCCTCCATTTCATCTCACAATCACCCTGCCATTATACATTAGCGTAAGTGCGTACAACCTGAATGGGTAGTAAGACGTGGTGATGATAATAATAATAATAATAATAATATTAATAATTTGCGCTGAAACCAGAAAACGTATCGCAGTGCAAGGTTAATGTTAAACTTGTCGAAGTCCTCTTTTCTGCATCCTTAATTTGACAACAGAGAGAATAGGATTAGTTTGGTAGTATTTTCATCCCAATTTTTATTTTCTAATTCTGTTGACATTTTTAAATATGGCAAAGTGGTTTCACTAGAGTAAATTCCAAAGTAGAATACAATAAACTTTACCACGATGAGACATCTAGCTTAAACTGTATTTTATTTACATAAGTTAGTTGCTATTCGTGGGTGAGACTGACTTTTGAAACTTTCTTATAAACCATTTATTTAACTTTCTCTTTTCAAAGTTTCATAGCTGAGTAATATAAAGTACAAACACACGCTAAATTATTCTTTTCGTAATTTGGTATCGGTCTTAAAGCCCTCAGGTCAATAATAATAGCGTATTGTGGGTGCCATGGGTGCTGTGGCACCCTCACCAACCAAGAAAATGAAAAGAGTTGGAATGACCAAAAGAAAGAATTATTTAGTTTTTTTCAAGGGTGGAATTTAATGTAGGGTCTTTGATAAGCTGGAAAATTCGTTATTTTATTTTCAACCTTAGTGATCAGAATGGTTTATATTCGTGGCTAAATCTTCAAAAAGTAAAATGTAAATATTTCAGTTAAGATTTTTATAACCTTTCAGTTTACATTTCTTCAAACTGATGTCATAGATCTAGAGAACCTAATTTTAGAACTTAATTTAAAGTTGCCAAAATGGCCCTGGATTAATTTTTGACACATCTAAATTACCTCGAGAGTATGGAAAGAAAATGATTACTGTCCCTCATACGGGAGCTAAGCGAGAGAAATTGAAAATACGTTCAAATAAGTGTAATCAAAATGACCCCCTCCCTCTATTTAAAGTGTTTCCAAGTATGATGGCGTGAACGCTGATGGTTGATCAATTACTAACCAAAGTTTATACATTCGTTACACGTCTCAAATAATTTTGAATACATATTACTTTTAGGATTAAGGAACATAACTAATATCACAGCTTTTTTTCCCTGAACAATCCTGAATCTAGTTCTAGAATCAAGATGTTTTAAACAAAACAACTAAAACAATTTGAGTCAAAATCTATCCTGTAGTGTTTTCAGAAGACAATCGAGATATCAAACATTAGATATAATTTTCGTTTTGAGTTTGTGTTAATCATATCTCTCAAACCCATCCCCAAAACACTTATTAAAATATATTATTTAAGAATATTTAGGTCCACATAGGTGGTCGCATAGTCTAATACATCACTCTCATGTTAGATATGAGTAATTGTTCAAATCCATATAGGATGTATTAGGGTATTTAAAAAACTTTTCCACGCTCACTCCATGCAAATGCGAGTACATTTACTATAAAATACTACCTTCTTTATCTCTATTCCACTATCGTTATTAAAGTATGTGTATATTCCAAGCAGTTACGAACAATGACAGTGAAAACTATAGTAACTTTAATCTTTAAACATCTTAATAGATTAAATTGAACCACAAAAATGTTGCTAAGAAAGATATATTACGTTATTACTTAGCAAGTAGCCTAATAAATCTATTTAGTTTTGTTCTACGTGTTTTACTGCCCGTTAGAGATATCCACAAACTGATTTAATTAACCAAAGGATACAGAATTAGGTCTATATTTCAAGAAATGCACTGACACTTATCTTAGGAGCGTATGCAAAACACATAAATAAATTAAAGCAATGGACTAGGACTCGAGTCACGTCCTCTTGGTTTAAAATCGCACACACTAGTGCTGAGGTAGTTCTGTCAGTTATTTGTACTAACGATAACCCCTTTGCCATAATGTACTTTAGCTAAGAGACTAACCATCAATCTCTTAGAAAGGGATATTAGTTTAGCATAAATGTTTTTATATGGAAAATATAACCTATTAAGTGCCCATGTATTTATTTGAAAATTAGCATACTTTAATCTTAACTGAGTAGCTGAGGTTCGAACCGGGTACACTGGGAAGGGGCAGTAGAGGGAATTCACATTGTTACTTCCCATTTTCTCGGTGCTAATATTTAATTTTTTTAGATTACGCCGTCGGTCAATAATCTTGCTAAAAACTTACAAGTGAAAAAACTTTCTCAAAAGTATAAAACACAAAAAAAGGGAAGTCATTGAAGAAGGTAGAATTTTACAGGATATGTGCCGGCAGTTGCGTAAAGAGAGGGTGGGAAATGATTTAGTAATAAACAATTCACTATGCATGGCTGGGATTTTAACCCCAACGTCTCCATGGTCAACAAATCAGGCCATCATTGCGGGTTATTTATGACTCGTGGTAGAATTTAAGATGGTAGCTTAAAGAAAATTCACACACATTATCATGGAGAGATTATGAGGAAAAAACCTTAAAATAATGTATAAAACTACCTCCCATTGCACACAGCCAGGAACCCAGCCTCCCATTCAATCTAGACCAAGTGCATTGCGAGTCTAAATTCCTTAGACCACACGAACAAATTTGCCGGTTTCCTCCACTAAATGCCCTAAATCTTACGGCCCCAGATACGGATTTTCTCCAATAAACACCCTAGACCACTTGACCACAGATACGGATTTTCTTGAATAGATTCCCTATACCACTCAGCCATAGCCACGGGGTTTCTCCAACAAACGCCCTATACATTCGGCCATACCCACGGGCTTTCTACAACAAATGACCTAGACCACTTGGCCACAGGTACGGATTTTCTCTATCAACCACCCTAGACCACTCGGCTATAACTACGGGTTTTCTCCAATAAACGCCCTATACCACATGGTCACAGCTACATATTTTCTCCACCAAATGCCCAAGACCACTCGGCCATAACCACAGGTTTTCTCCAATAAATTCCCTATACCACATGGTCACATCCACATATTTTCTCCACCAAACGCCCAAGACCACTCGGCCATAACCACAGGTTTTCCCCAATAAACGCCCTATACCACATGGTCACAGCTACATATTTTCTCCACCAAATGCCCAAGACCACTCAGCCATAACCACAGGTTTTCCCCAATAAACGCCGTATACCACATGGTCACAGCTACATATTTTCTCCACCAAACGCCCTATACTACTTGACCATTACCACGAATCTTTTCCACTGTTAAATAAGGTGGTTGTGTTGTAGGTCATTGAACTGTCGTGTTTGTTTTTTTAAAGCAATGTTCCTGTGAAAGTAATGAGGTGTGACTCTTGCGGGCGGGAGACTACTTTAGAACAAAATCAACAGTTATTTTTTCTCACGTCCTATACCAGAGATGGTAGATAGATAATACACTTGTTAACTTGAGCAAGGTGTGTGTAATAACAGAAAATGTTCAATGTAATAGCCGTCTCAGAAATTACCCATAATCTATCCTTACACTTGAACCGTCCAGCACCTCAGAGGACCACCGTTTCATAACCAATATACGTATTTTTATGGTGCTTTTTGACGCACGGGTATTAAAGTCTTACAGTACACACTGTCATGTTTATCTTGCACCAATAGCCACGCCAGTACAACTGTCATGCAAGTAAAGGTATACCTACACACATTTATGAATATCGTGCAAGGGTTTACTCGCTAGACAATAGAGTTCACATCTCTACACACCTGTTCTAAACAAAGCACTGCACCTGTTCTCTACCAGCTGTGATTGGCGCACCAATCGAGGCTTACACGTGCAGGTACAACCACGAGCGTATTTAGCAGTGCTGCTGCTAGTAATAATTCAATTTCAATTTCCTTTATTATAGTGCTGGCCAACAGTCGTAAGACCTATGACAGGCCAGCACTGGAAAAGTACACACGTACATACCTTACAATACATATATTTACACAAGAAAAAATAATAGACAAAAAATGGCTAAATAATGTTATATAGTGATGAATAGTTACGAGATAAAAATGTAGTTAATAATAAGAATAAAAAGTAACATTAAAAACAAATAGCTAAATAGTAAGCAGTAACATTATGCAAAAAATAGATCAGAATATTGTAAGTTCAAATAATATAGGCAGAACCTCTACATGATAAATTATTGATAAGGGATTTCCTTAAATAACTCTCTGAGTTTAGCTTTCCTTTTATGATAAGAGTCGAATTCAACAAATCTAGAATTGGCGCTATGGATACAACAACCTATAAGGCTCATCTTATAAGAGCTATCGAGAAAAAATAATTTAGGATTACGAGAAGCCCGAGAAGGGATATGAACGCCTACATGATCAAGGGCAAGTTTGCAATAAATATTGTTATTGAAAATATTAAAAACAAAAAGGGCATCACAATAAAGTCTACGCGAGAAGAGAGTTTGGAGCCCTAAGAGGTTTCGAATTCTGTCATAATCATAATAAATCCGGTTACTAAAGTATTTATCATAGCATGCAGCGACAAATTTTCTTTGAACGTTTTCTAACCTAAGAGAGTCAGTTAAGGCAATGGAATTCCAAGCAACAGTGGCATATTCTAACTTAGATCTAACCAGGGCGTAATACAGACATAAAAAAACAGTCAACTTTCTTAAATGATGAAGTAATAAATTTAATAAGCCCAAGTAATTTCAATGACTGGGAAATGACATGGTCAACATGATAGTGGAAATAAAGTTTGTTATCCAGGAGGACACCAAGATCATTAATACAAAGTGTACGAACTATGTTATCACTGCCCAATTTATAAGTAAAAAAGAAAGGATTAGTTTTCCTAGTAAAAGATATAGATTTGGTCTTAGATTTATTGATAGACATTCCATTTTCCAAAGACCAATGTAAAATACCATTTACATTATTTTGTAAATCTATACAATCTTCTATTGATTTGATAGTTTTAAATAATTTTACATCATCAGCAAAGAGTAAATAACTAGACGAGTTCAAATATTTATCAATGTCATCAATAAACACATTAAAGAGAAGAGGACCTAAATTAGAACCCTGGGGTATGCCACAGGGTGCTAAGAATGTATTTGAGGTATGTGAATCAATTTTAATAATGAATGATCTTTCAATAATAATGATAATAATAATAATATTTAGCACCACGTCTTACTACCCGTTCGGGTTATACGCTTTAAATACTAATTACTCTAATGGATTAGGAATCGGGAAGGTTGAATTAGAGGAAGTGAACCCGCATTTGCGTGGAGGGAGAATTGAAAGCCATCGTGGGATCCGAAACACGGTGGAGGCCTGGCATTCCACACATTCACAAGTTGTGATTAATATACATCTTGTCAGAGGTGAAGGAATGCTTTGGCAATCAGATAAATCTGTGCCGGGACCGAGGATTGAACCCCGAACCCCCAGCACAGAAGTTTGATACCTTACCCCTAGACTACAGAAGCCCTATGGCTTCTTTGGTGCTGACTGAAAGCTTTAAAAAGTTACCAGACCAAATTACGTATACCTGCGCCGAAACAGATGATATGCAAAAACATGTGTTTAGCAGCTGTCACTTCTGACGGTCAAAATTTATGTATATACCTACATTTTGACTGTCAGAAGTCAGCTGTGAGCTGTCAGTCAGCACCAAAGAAGCCGTGGGGCTACTGTACCAGGTCACCTCCTAAAAAGTGTACATATAAAAAAACTGGAAACACTGTACACCATCAAAGATAATGACGAGTATTTCTCACTCGTTCTGATTTTTTATTTTCAGAAATTTTTGCTCTAATTAGGCGTAGTTTTTGTTCAATTCTATTATGTACTGTATTATATCACTTTCAATATATGTATCGCAAAATATAGTAGACCTAATTTACTGACACTACTATGACACGAATATATATTCTTTTTCTTAAGTATTGGTGACCTGGCGGTCCAGAGGTAAGGTGTCGGACTTCTGTGCTGGGGTCCGGGGTTCAACCCTCGGTCCCGGCACAGGTTTATCTGATCGCCAAACCCTTCCTTCACCTCTGACAAGACTTGTATTAATCACAACTTGTGAATGTGGGGAATGCCAGGCCTCCATCGTGGTTTGGATCCCACGTTAAACTGTAGGTCCTCCACTGCATCTCACAATCACCCTACCATTACAAATTAGCGTAAGTGCGTACAACCCGAACGGGTAGTAAGACGTGATGCTAATAATAATAATGATAATAATTCTTAAGTAAACAATCCGAAGGTTGGTTTGATGGGATTTCAATCCATCCAGAGCTGGGCAAGCATTCAACCCATCGGCTTATTAGTGCTGCCTGCTCAATCTGGTGGAAAGTATGGTGGTTCCCCGTTTCCTTCAACGCGGAGTTTTTATGAGCGAGCGTGAAAGGGTTTACCAATTTTACTGGTAAAGGTATTTTCACATACCTTCCAGGGTTCTTTTATATGCCACAATAGACAAGGTACCAACGGTTTTAATTCCCCTCCAAAGGAAGTTGTGCTACGAATTTTTATCTCTCAAAAAAAATCCGCCGACTTAAGCTTGGTTTGAGCCCACGAACATCGGGGCCTGTGGCGATTACTTTAGCCTATTTAATAAATAATTTTATACATAGGTATACATGTAGTGTTAATATAAACCTGATATTAGAGAGTATTATATACAATTTAAATGGCAACGACCTTCTCTGGCTCCCACCAATGATTTTAGAGCGGCTGTAATCGAAAATGCCAAGAAAATAAAGTTTCCTTGTTAAGCTAAAAGTTTAGCGACGTCACAAGAGCCTTTAATTATATTTTTAGACTATATCTCTCTCGCGTTTTATTAGCAACGGCTAGGTGTGCTCACTTAACAAGATAGAGTTATATAAGATAACAATCGAGTATTAGTTTTGTTGTCTGCTTTGTTCCGCTTCAGAAGACATGTTTTACAATTGTGGTGTTTTATCTCCCCTCTTAACACGTTGATACCAACTGGTTTACGGTTACTTGAACCATATATCAGTAGTTGTTTTTTACTAGCACGTCTAACACCAAGGATTTTAACTAGGGATGTGTGAGAACCAATTCGAGACGATCTCAAGACGAGAATATATAAAAAAAAGTATCGAGACACGAGAAAATGTCCTTTGAAAGTACAAAAAATGTAAACTATGTTTATTAAAGTAAATGTATAGCTTATAGAGTTACTTTTTGTGCTGGCGCTTGTTTCAGATTGTCTTTTAGTTCAATCAAACACTTGAGATATAATTCATACACATTTTAAAGGCAATTAATAAAATAGTGCTAGTTAATTACAATGAACACAATTTATAATTTAATTTTGTAATTTAACAGCTTATTTTGTCAAAGTTTGATATTGAAAAACAACATTTATAACCAAAACCTTTCTTAATAAAGGTTGTTTGGGGGGGAGGGGATGCACTCTATTTTTTGTTTATTATGGTATTATTGGAAATAATAACTTTCCAATTTGGTTTTTCAATTACTAAAGGCAATTATTTGCTGTTTTTTATTTTTCGAATTTTCGAGATTCATTTTTTAACTTTCTAAACGAGATCGAGATTAATTTTTTTCTTGGATTTTCGAGATATTTTGGAGTCTCGTGCGTCCCTAATTTTAACGACTTGATATTTGGGGTAAACATGGGGGAAGTAGTTTTAGATTAAATGTACCCACATTAGCCTGGAAAGAGGATGGTAAAACCCAAGTGATTAATCCCATGTGGTAAACCATTTCCAGTTCAGCTGGTCTAGTTGTGAACATGACGCTTTCAACCTTAGGAACACCAGTGCGTGTTTATTTATTAGTTAACTTAAAAAAAATATATCTCTTACTACCCGTTTGGGCTATACGCCTCTGTACTAATTACGCTAATAGGTTAGGTTAAGAGTAATGTTGAATTTGGAGGAATTGCACCCGCATTTTCGTAGAGATAGATCGGAAAGCCCATTTGTAAAAACCACCCACAACACACCCGGCCGGTATTCGAACCTTGATCTCCACCTCATTGGAAGTCTTGCGGGAGTGACGCCTTATAGGGCCCGTACACGATCAGTCAGACTGTCAGTACTAAGACTGACAATATGTCAGTACGGAACAGTATTTACAACGAGACAGTACACAGTCAGTCTTCGTATGATTACTATCAGTCTCAGCTCCTACGTGCAACAACATGGATGGTAAGAAAAAGGCGTGGGTAGTCTGTTTGAGACTGAGACTGAAGAAAATACTGACGAGCATGTGCACACAGTCAGTCCTACGGTCAGTCTCTCCCTCCACTTTCAATACTGATGGAACGAGACTGATGTGATCAGAAATGTTTGATCACATCAGTATTTTAGTCACTCCGTCCATCAGTCCCTCAGTACTGCCCCTACACGAACAGTCAGACTGTCGGTATTAATTATTACTTTATTGGGTGACCTGGTGGTCTAGGGGTAAGGTATCGGACCTCTGGGATGGAGGTCCGGGGTTCAATCCTCGGTCCCGGCACAGATTTATCTGATTGACAAACCCTTCCTTCACCTCTGACAAGAATTGTATTAATCACAACTTGTGAATGTGTGGAATACCAGGCCTCCACCGTGGTTCGGATCCCACGTTAAACTGCAGGTCTTCCATTTCATCTCACAATCACCCTACCATTACACATTAAGCGTAAGTGCGTATAACCCGAACGGGTAGTAATACGCAGTACTACTACTACTAATAATAATAATACTTTATTAATTCTGAGAGTACTGATCATGCAGGGTCCCTATTAGGGTAGACCATGCGGCCACTGAGGGGGACAAAAACAAAAAGAATAAACTACAATTCACAATTATTCGTCTGTTCAAAGAGTTAAAAGTGCCATTACGCGCATCTGTGGGCACGCAGACTCGTATGATCTAGTTCGTTGGTGACGTAGGTCGGGGATATAAAATCCCGACCGAGTGAATCGAGGATAGTTTTTCTTAATTTTTCCACTCTCCATCCACACAAATGTAGGTATATATTCTCTAAAATTTCACCTTCCTCATCTTTTAGTCCATTAGTTTCATTAAAATTCAACCCAGATGGGCAGTGATACATGGCGGAGGAAATTTGTATATATACTATCTTTATTTTAATAGAAAATACACATTAAAATTAACTTTTTTTTGTATGTTCTTATACTCTAAAAAGTGTTCATACTATTTGGTCCAGAAAGTGTCACCAGGAAATATTAATAAACACCGGCCAGTATTAGACCGAGACAAATTTCTGTAACGAATCTTTTTCCAGGCACGACGGGGTAGAAGAAGCACGTGGGTTATGGAAGATATTCTGTAGTCGCCGAGCGAAGGAGATTTGTCTAGACTTGTGTTCAAGAGGAGAGTGTGTAGTCCAATTTTCATAGGAAGTTCCTTTTATAAAATACAAATACAATTTTTTTGCTGCCAAACTTGATTACATTCTATTATATTATGTAATTTATTTATACGTGTTTGGGCTACATATCTCGTAGCGTAGTTGGTGGGAAGTTTAGCCAGTTCATATTTACCTTCATCCAGGGGACGCCCGAATGTAACTTACTAAAGGCATAAATTCTTTCCGTGGAGGCTCTTTCCATGTTCCGATTAGATGAGGTGATGGTGATAGTGAGTATGAGGAACCAGTAGTAATTCTTAAACCGAACTTAAGCCTAACAAATCAAACCCTGGGGACCGTTGGGGTGATTCCCCTTTCGGGAAAGATTTCCTAAGGTTCCAGCCGTGAATCAAAACCGGGACCCTTAAGTTGGTAGCCAGGAGCGCTGACTACTATACCACGGGGTCGGTTTACTATTACATTAGTGTTATTTATATCACGGTCACTAAGAATATTTATCAAAAGTTACGGCTTTAAACACCATGACGTGGCGTATGAATACTTTAAATTAGATCTTTTAAATTTTGTTAGTGTGAAATCACTTTCTTCCTATGAACAAAAGTTGAACTGTACAGTCTTCCCCCCTCTCCCCCCTCCCTACCCATATTCAGTGGGGCAGTTTATTTTTAAGGCATCCTTTCATTTAATTCGGTTTAGGTTCGAATCTCAGTCGGGATCCCCGGAGGTGATTTTTCACATGTAATTTATGACTCTGGTTTTTATTATCTCTTCCCACTCTAATGCAAGTTCACTTTATCTAAAATACCTTCTCAATTTCCAACCCTTAGGTTTTATATGATTTTTAGCACCACGTGTTACTACCCGTTCGGGATATACGCTTTAAGTACAAATTACTCTAATGGATTAGAAATTGGGAAGGCTGAATTAGAGGAAGTGAACCCGCATTTGCGTGGAGTGAGAATGGAAAACTATTTAGGAAAAACCACCCCCAGTTCACCCGACCGAGATTCGAACCTCTATCTCCCCGGCCTCGGCAGTCGAGCTCAACACGACTAGCGCGTTAGCCAACTACGCCACCGAGGCGGGTAAGTTTGATTGTTGATCAGTAAACCAGTAAGGAAGAAGGAGATAATACTTCCCAAAATTGGTCTTTACAATCATTTGTGAGCGTTATTGTATGAATAGCAAGGAAAACATATAAAACAGGTAAGTTGACTATCAATCAGCAAGGCTTGGAGAGTTGTTACTTGGCAAAAGTGAACTTTACTTTAGTGAATATTTTCTTACAAATAAAACTAGAACTTTAAGGAGACATACAATCGATCAGTACTAACTTGAATAATAATGAATTGGTACCTTTATATTGAATGAGTCGATAGTTTTAATTCGTCAGTGCTCCTCATTAATTCAAAAACATTTTAGTATGTCTCCTTGTCTCGTATAAGCGAGAGGCTAACAACTCTTGTCACGATAGCTTGTCCTCTGAAACAGAGAACATCAGCGCTGCTGAGAATCTACCAACTCTTGTCACGATAGCTTGTCCTACTGAAACAGACAGCAGTGGTGCTGAGAATCTACCAACTTTTGTCACGGTAGCTTGTCCTCTGAAACAGACAGCAGCGCTGCTGAGAATCTACCAGCTTTTGTCACGATAGCTTGTCCTCTGAAACAGACAGCAGCGCTGCTGAGAATCTACCAGCTTTTGTCATAACTTGTCCACTGAAACCGACAGCTGCACCGCCTTCGTTTGACAGTCACATAATAAACCAGGCAAGGACGCCTACGACTGTGTCAAATGCAGCGTGACCATGAGACGTGTGTGGCCGCCCGTTATAACGGTACCGAGAGCTAACGCCTTAACTTTTCCAGATAAATAAACAGTATTATTATTATCAGAGAGCTTGATGTGGCAGGGCGAAAACTTGTCTTTCAGCTCTGAGGTCGATCCCCGACGAGAAGAGGAATTTCGACTTTGGTTACTTTTAAGTGCAACTCTTGACTCAGATATAGTAGTTCGATACTAAAGGCCTTATTTATAGTCTTGCCTCGTCAGACGACCACTCTCCCAGTATACTAATAACAATCAGTTAATATCAAATGGGGGATTGGCAGACCTCCAGATATCAACTATACAGGATGATTCAAAACTTTCTCTACAAACTTTATGGGAGATAAGGAACTCTAAAACAAACCGTTTTCGTCAATTAATGTATGTCCCTAAACGTCCCCCTCAAGTGCTTTAGGGCACTGTTGGGACATAAATGAAAGTTAGAAAATATGGACAACATTGAATGCCAGATTGCGTCTATGCATTGATTACCTTACATTTTAAAAGATCCCCATCCCCGTATGCTAGATGCATACCCACCCATCTCAGAACCCGTAAAATGCTCCATGTTACACGTACGAAGCCCACGTAACGAACGAAGACACAGCAGCGCCCACTAGCACCAAAGGGTGACGTCTGCGGACGTACATTCATTAGCGAAAAAGATTGTTTTAATGTTCCCTATCTGAATGTGGGGAATACCAGGCCTCCACCGTGGTTCGGATTCCACGTTAAACTGTAGATCCTCAATTTCATCTCACAATCACCCTACCATTACACATTAGAAGATATATTTTTTTATTGTGTTTTAAGTTAGCCTATTTTTCACGTTTTTTAACACATTTTGCAACAATAAAGGATTAATATTTATATATGATTTAAGATTAGGCCACTTTTCCCTGTGGTTGTTATATAGGTCTATTACAGTAGCCCCATGGCTTCTTTGGTGCTGACTGACAGTCAACATTTAGTTATATACATACATTTTGACTGTCAGAAGTGACAGCTGCTAAACACATGTTCATGCAGATCATTTGTTTCTGCGTGGGGATACATAATTTAGTTTGGGAACTTTTTAAAACCGTCAGCAGTCAGCTGTTAGCTGTCATTCAGCACCAAAGAAGCCATAGGGCCACTGTATAAAAGAACAAAGCTACTCTACAGATTTCTCGTGTGAATAACGGGTACACCACCTAGGATTTTGCGCTTTAGAATTTATGTGTTTTCCCTTCTTTTTGGGTGGTATAAAATATGTAAAGAACACCAAGTAAACCATTTTCGTCTGTATCTCTGTCCAGTTCTTATTTCCATTAAACTCTAAAAAAGTACTCATCGAATTGAGACGGGACTACTTCTATCGAACTTCTTTTCTTTTTTCTTAAGAAAAACATGGTAAGCTATACCATCAAGCTATCTCATCAGCGAGCAAATTGGTGTCTAAAAAATCAGATATGACCAATGAACATTCGTCGCGGTTGGTATTGCGGGTACACAAGATGCCACGTGATATGAATTGGGGAGCGGAAGGGGAGGAGTTGAAGGAGAGTTCGTGTTTCTCCGTGAATCTTCGTACGCACATAAAACATTGTTCTTGAAATAGTTCTTTTTTAGCATTTAAAGTTGTCGAATGTGTTTGGATGTTAAACCGCGAGTTAAACCGCGAGTTAAACCGCGTGAAAATGCTAGTTTTAAGTTAAAATAATCTAAAGAATAACTCCCCTGACTTATTGAAAAACAACTTACATAATAGTATTTGAGAAATAGTTAAATTATATATATAAATTAAATATAATATATAAAATAACTAACTAAAATAAAACAGTGGAAATACAGTCATAGTTTGCAAACTCATTGACTACATAAGAGTCGATGGTAAAAGTCGAGATATATGTTTAAAAAAGTAGAAAGTCTTGATATAGATATGTCACGGTATTTTGTATTATGACCTCAGCCATTTTATGACGGTATAAACAGATCTGAAGTAAGGGCTTGAACACAATAAAAAAAAAACCAAGGGAACATAAAACCAAAGTATGCATAGTAATGAGTGCTTGGCAAGTGCTTGGTAATTACGGAAGCCTCGGGAGTGATTTTCGTCAGGTAACTGGTGATAATAACAATGTTCTTGTACAACAATAGCGTCGTTAATTTGTTCCATTTGAAAAGGAAACAACAAAATAACTCTTTTTTGCTAAAGGAATATTTTCTAAACTAGATTTTAATTGTTGCAATATTATCTTCATCATACTCTATCTTTACAACTTTTTTTCTCTCCCCCACCACATCTTAGTACGCGTTCACGTTATACATATGCATTAATTACGCTAATGGGATAAGGATGAGAAAAGTTGAGTTTAAATTAGATGTACTCCCATTTGTATTTGCATGGAAAGAGAGTGGGAAACCATTTGGGGAGAACTGCCCTTGGTAGACACGGCCGGGATTTTAACCCCATTCTCCTCGTCCCCGGCATTGCAGTTTAACGCGAGAGTGATGCGTTAGACCATGTGATCACCGATGCGAGTTTTACAGTTATTGAATTAAATAACCCACACCAGTGGGCCTATGGACAAAGGCGTCAGTCTCGTATAGTCACGTTCATACCAGTGACGGATGAAGGTGCAGGGCACGATGCACCTAACGAGTTTTTTTCCTTTGAATGTTTTCCCACTTTTTCTTCACACAAATGTGGGTACATTTACTTATCCCTACTCCATTAGTGTAATGTAATGGTGGAGATATGAAATTGGAACAATGGTTGTGTAATCTTATTTGGTATCTTGAAATTGTGATAGGAATATATTTTATTCTTAAATGTTAATTTTTGTCAGCGATAATTGTCTTTAAATACTTAATATTTAAAATTATATATATATATATATATATATATTTAAAACGTGGTGAGATGCTTATACACCAAGAAAGTGCCCAAAAATATAAAAAAGTGTTTGTAATAATCTTTAATCTAAAAATTAAATAAAAAATGTTAATTCCAAGAAAAATACAGAGAATTGAGTTTTCTTACAACATTTTAATCTCGGTGAACTTTTATTTTATCATATAGTGCAGATATGATACATTTCAACACTACTTTATAAAAAAAGTATTATATTATATTGATGTGTCTAGTCAGTTTTTAAAATAATTTCGTTTAATTTTTAAACAAATTGAACTTAAAATTAAGCTCATCAGCTGGTATGAATGATGGTAGGAATTGTGAGATAAGGGCAATATTATTGCAGTTTTTATAGAAAAAACATATTTTGGCCAAAATCAATCAAATATTTACCCAGTAGCAACATAGAGTATAATTTTCTTCACACGTTGACCTGCACAGTTAAATAATATCTGTCAAGGGTTTCCTAATATTTAATGACAACTTTTTCTCTTCATTTAAAATGTTTCTCATCTAATGCTGCCATGTTCATAACAGATATTCAACAACTGTTGATATCACCATTTGAAGAAAATTAAACTATGTTTGTATAGAAGCAACATTTTATTTATTTTGGCAAAAATGTTTTGTTAAAAAAGATGCAAAAACACATTTTTTTTCGTGTTTCCTAAGCCCCCATGTTCCTAAGGATATTTATTATGCTATGGATAGTTTCGAAACTATAGCCATGAGGAGCGTAGCACCTTCATGCAATCGCACAGAATTTTTGTTTTACTTTGTCGTACTCGAGTCCTACGTTACATTATATTTAATTGTAAGGTTTGAAAAATTATGATTGCATTAATCACTAAATATTCATGCCTTATTATACCAAAGAACTAATATTTATGAGTAATATCTATCTGTTATACTCGTTTCCACACCATTATGAGGTAGAGTATATATGGCACGTTTATTTTTAAGAGTGGTATCTCATGTAGGCCTAATCCACTACAGCTTTTTTATTTCATATTTACTCGTTTTGCAGTTAAGGGTTCACAAATTTCCTCTTATTTATGAATCTTTTAATTTCCTTTGGTCACTTCCCTGTGAATGTGATTCATTTTCTCACTCGAAAACCTCGCTGTTCTCTTCATTCATGATGTGGTCCAGTCGAACATCCATTTTATGGTCGTAACTCAAACTCTCCTCTACGTTTTTAATGTTTGTGCACAATAATTGTCGTCGACATTTTGGAGCAAATTATGGAACATCATAGTCCAAGTACAACTGCAAGCTCCTTTACAGCCTTTAGTACATTTGCAGGATATGATCATTAGGAGCCTTTTTGGAGCTGGATCTTTTGTGGTGGTATTGGGAGGTAGACCGTACTTCATTTTCTTCTTATAATAAGGAATGTGAAAAAAGTATCGATATTAGTATTTTACTCGATACTTTTAATGATATTAGTACTCACACTCCGGTATCGAATCAGTATCGAAAGAAACGACTTTATTGCTAGCTTCACTCATGCTTGGATTAAATGTTTACTATGGTTAAAGGTGGGAATAAAATAGGTTGAAAAAATATATTACTGATAATGTTTAGCTATCAAATATCCTTCCATCAGACACATTTTCATAGACATTTTGAAAGTTAGTATGGTAAAACCTTTTATAATATCCATCATACAATACTAGACCTATTATCATACCTTCCGAGTTACAACACATAACATAGACGCGATAAACCTAACTATACAATAATATGGTTTGAGTCATTATAATTTTCATTGTTTTAATAAATATGAAAATACAATTATTATTATGCAAAAGTTGAAACTATTAAATTTCGATTCCGATACCTACTGTTATCGATACTTTTGTTTCGATACCACATCCCTACTTGTGATTTCCATACCATTGCTGAACTTGGTGGTACGTTCGGAACTAATGCTGACGTGCAGACGCCAGGGAAGGAGGTAAATATGTAAGGTTGAATGGACTTTTTGATAAAGATATTTCGCTAATAATTGGAATATTAGATCGTACAAAGAGTTTTGAATGCACAGGGCTCCGTAAAGGGGTGCAATAAATCATTGTCCTACCGTGTCACTCACATATGAATGTGCATCTAGGTCTTTGAAAATTTGCACATTTTTTTTTCACTCGTCTTTCCTCAATAGTTTAGTTAACATTTAATTAACATTTTAATTCGCCCTGTCTGAAAAATTAGGAAGATATTGTGTCGCAGCCAGCAAACTTCGCCAGAGTAGAAAAAATAAATACGCTAGGTAAATATTAATATTAATAATAATAATAATCGACTTTAATGGCGAAGTTAAGGCTATTGCCTTTTCTTACACTTAACCAATACAATTAAACTGAAGTTTAATTAAAATAATATATACATATAAACACACAAAAAGTATTTTTTTTAAACTAGAGCTAAAATACACAAGGATTACGTACCACACACACACACAAAGTTGTGATTACGTCTCACCCCTCTCAATATCAAGAATGAGCTTATTTGGCACACGAAGCCATCAATATTTAATAATATATAGATTCTTTGTTTTTCAAACATCACAATTATCGTCTAAGGTAGGAAGCAAGATACAACAAGATAAAACAATAATAATTCGGTGCAGTTGCCCAAAGGTACTACACTTACCATGGCTGTAGCTTCGAGCTTCGAAACTATCCATCGCACGATAAATATGCTTAGGAACATTTTTATAGAAAATTTTATTCTGTTTAACTATGGTAATAACTATTTGTACTGTAAAGCTAACTTAAAAGGAGATATTGAAGAAGAATATAATTTTAAGGAATTTTTTCCATTGTTGGGGTGAGGGCAGACCTTGCACGTGGTTAGACGACAAGTATGATAATTAAACCCCAAATTAAAACGTTCAAAACATTTGGCAGCTTTCTGGCATTAATTTTCCCTTTTTGGTAAATTATTTTACCCTGATTCCTGGCCTATTAGGCTAACTCCAACTTTATTTGAAATTCTCGGCATATAGGGTGGTTAAATAAATATCGTAAAGTTAGGTTTGAAATAAGTACAAACTAGACATAAAAATTAACAATGGATAGACTTTGAATTATACATATATTTCCTACTAAAATTCTGGCTAGTTTTTTTTTTACCTTTGATGTAAATAGAAATTTCATGGGAAGTCATGACGGGTTTGATTTATCTTATTTTTTGAATTAACCAATGTCGAATTAGCAAATCCTAATGCATTATCATATATATATATATATATCTTTTAACACTATATATATTAGTGTTAAAAGATGTTATCTTTATAACAGTCATATCTTACAACCAGGACTGCACAAATATTTAATAAATAGCTAGCCAAGCTCAAAATGATCTTAATGTCCATGTTAATAAGTTATATATGTATTTCTATAAAGTATTTGGTTTTACGTCGTGACTCAGAGGAATGTAGGATGTACGTATGTAGTTCGTGACACTCTTTACATAAGGCATACCTGAATATAGTCCTACGGCCATAGGAAGAGATTTTTTTTTATAAATCGTAACATTTTACAATAGTATTTATTATAGAGAGTGAGGTATAGCTTGCTGACCAGGGCATTGTCGTTCAAAGCTAGCGGTCGTGGGTTCGATGACTGCGTACGGGTGCCAAGTTTTAACTAGATAAACAGACCGTTGGTTATGCTAAGATAAACTATAAAGGATTTTCTTTCAAAAGATAGAATGCCATAAATTTAAAGTAGGATAAAACTAGCGTCAATGTACTTAAGAAGAAATGCTTTAAATAGATTACTATATTAGAGTTACGAAAAAAAAACACTCATTTATGCTTGTAAAAGGAAATATCTTTGTATTGTATTTTAAAATATATTTTTTTAACAAAACAAAAATATAAGTGCTCTGTGCACTTTTGATGCAACAATTCTTAAGGAGTGCGTAGAGTTTTGACCTTAAAAAGGATATTGGACTTTCCATTGGAGATTTTAATTAAACAGAGTATATTTATTAATTAGGGCGTCTTGATTAAATAAATTCTGTAAAAAAAACATTTATTTTAAGCAGACCACATAATTTAACTTTTTTCGTTTGCCTTGCGTGTAACTGTATGGTACAAAAGTTAATAATAATACTTAGCACCACGTCTTACTACCCGTTTGGGTTAACCCGCATTTGCGTGGAGGGAGAGTGGAAAATCATTAATGGAAAACCACCCCCAGGTCAGCCGAGAGAAATCCTAACCTTGATATCCCCATCCTCAGCAGTATAGCTCATCATGAAACTAGCGCGTTAGCCAACTACGCCATTGAGGCGGGTGTACAAAAGTTAATACAGGTCTTAGAAGCTCATTCGAAGAAACATTAATATATATTATTTTAGAGAATTTAAAGTGCACTTTCTGAACCGACTGGCTATATCAGCATACGACTTACAAGATAACTTAATTACTCTAGAACAGACACAGCCTTCAATCCCCCAGTGGTCAGTTCATCACTGAGAAAGGGAAAACCCCATTTCCACCGATGATAATTTGTTCTGCTATGCTAAGAATCGATCTCTGGACCCATTGGTCAGTTAATATGTAAACGCTAAGAAGATTGAGATAAGGGGTTAGAAATAAGTCAAGAAATGCTTCAATCAATGAAACTGTCCCACTTTTCTATTTCTAACAGAAACTAGCTTGATAATAATATTATTAACAAATTATTTATTTTCATCACGAATACAGCACACATTAAAACGGTATTGTGATGTGCAAATTACATGGTATGGAGTGCCACGCCACTTAAAAAAACTTTCAAATTTTAAAGTTGATTGTCAGATAAGACATTATATATAATATAATAGTTATAAAATAATATAGCATGTTGATTTACAAAATAAGTGGTACGACACAATAGTAGGTATCCTCTTATATTATGATCCATTAAAAGTTGTGCAAACACTAAAAAAAACTTATTACTCAAACACTTTCAGATAAACGACCATTTTTTGATAATCATATAAAACACTCTTCAATTATAAATTTTGAACACAATTGCTATATTAATTTTTTTTAATCTCAATTTTTCCAAACCCAGAACTTAGTAAATTTCCCTCAAATAAAGTTGTTTTTAAAAAATAACATAAATTATCTATAAAGTAGATAAATTAAATACCCTTAATTATTTGAGGGCTAGAATACAAATAAAATACCTTAGCTATGACATTTAACATTTAAAAATGACTCCTGTGCACGGGAATTGAACCCGGGACCTGTAGCTTATTACTCCTAGGCTCTACCACTGAACTATCCAGGAATTATTCCATGCTCAAGGTCATTTCTTAACTCATATTTTAAGGCAGAGTTTATGATGGACGTGTCGAAATCGTCGGCTACTACCGTAAAATATGAGTGAAGAATGACCTTGGGTTAGGTATGGTTCCTGGATAGCTCGCTGGTAAAGCATTGGAGTATGAGGCCAAAGGTCCCGGTTTCGATTCTTGTGTGCAGGTGTCATTTTTCGATTTTCAGGATAAAATAGATATTATATATTTAATATAAATTACATTTTTTTATGTGTTTACTGTTACAATAGGGTATTCGATATAGTGTACAAACGGTAAATAATTGAATCTTTTCTTTAAGAGGTTTAGTTATAGGCCTGTTATACAATGTATACATACCAAATCGAAAAAAAGTTTGTGAAAGAAAATATATTAATTGTTAATTTGAAATTGGACCCCTTTCTCTGGTGTGTTAGTGGTTGGCTTACCTGCCTACTGTCCTCGAGTATTCAAACCAACACTTCTTTCGGGGAGTGACTGTAAATATGGATAAATGATATTCGGACAGGAATTTGAACTGTGTTTTTGTACATTTTACAGTATCACCGTTTAGATAATACTTAAGGTGATCGGCCGTTTTCATTTGGAGTGGAAATGCAGAGCCATGGGAACAAACTGTTATCTTCAAGCATTTTTATTGTTTTGTGATTTTCTTTTCAGATACAGTTTGTTCAAGAATAGAAGCATGTTGATTAATTTCCTTTTTATATACACACATCTTCTATAATCGTAACAGTGATCAACTATCGATAAAATTGACATTATTCTATAGAAATATGCCGGCTTCATAACAAAAAAATATGAAAATGTAACAATTAATAAACATCGATACATTATCTTAAAAGGAGTGTTGAAAATATTAACATAAAAATGTCACTCGTTCTCAAGAAAACTGATATTTACAAACGTATTATTTCTTCTCAAGACCTGTCCGGTAGTTAGCGCCATCAACAGTTTCCGTGATCCATCTGTGTCTGTCGGCGCGGAAGAATACTTTGGTCGGTTTTGAAGCCACGCCACGTCTTTCACCCTCCCGTCCACTATCCCACAAAATAGGGCTTATAGTTTCACTCCACAGGGCCAAGGGCCTTAAGGTGAAATAATAAAAAATTAAACTGAAAAACGCAAGAGTAAGTATAATGTTGATATTAAAAAATTAAGTAGAATCATAAATATAACGTTTAGTTATTAAGTTAAAATAATCAAATGTTTTAGTAAAATCATAAATTCAGTTTAATTTCGTATGATTGTGAAAGGTTCCTGAGAAGAACCTTTAAAAAAAATACCAACAATTTTTTTGCAGTCATTATTAAAAACATTTTCTATTATTGATATTATTGTATAGGTATTGATAATTAATACCTATCAAAAGTGACACCTGCATAGCACATGACCTGACGAATGCATTCGTGAACGAAGATCTATAAAACGACATTTTTATATCTGTTAGATCTGATTCTTTCTATGAAAATTCGACAATAAAACTATTTTAGCTAGTTCTTACAGTCATGTGATCTGCGGCTGTCTTTTTACTTTCTATCGACATCTCGGAGAGGAAGTATTGTGATCGTCAAAAAAATCGAAACCGAGATTTTGATAAAATTGACGTTTCATGACTCTCTGAAACAAAAAACAACAACAATAAAGTAGTTTTCTTGATGTCGTCTGTTTGTACCTCTGACTAGAGCCGTAACTATTTAACAATTGATCTAGAACTTGGTTTCTGGGGTTTGCCTAAGTCTCTTAGAGGTTTTAAATAACCTAAATCTAAGGGTAGTTTGCTGAAGGGCAGAAAGAGAAAATTGATTTTCTCGAAATCTGTTCTCGCGATTTTGCTTAAATTCTTTATCTAGACACTGATTATAATTAAAAGAATACGTAAATTCTCATTTTATCATGAAAATGACTTTGAGGGTACTTTAAATACGAGAAATTTTCCAATTTTCATCATTTCTCCGCAATTATTTGATTTACAAAATAGCTTATCATCGTAAAATTGTGGTACTATTAAAGATTAATATCTTTTATTTTATATATATTTTTATAAAACCATTAATTTCTGAGCTATTTTATATATATATACTTTTTGATTCAGGTTTTTGAAAATGTATTTGATTCTTATGCTTTTTGGTGGACAAAGACATTTCTCTATTCTAATTTTTTTTGTAACAGTGTTCCTAGTTCCTAATGCTATAAAGTAAGCAGGCTAAGTAACCATTTATATTATTTCATTTATGATCTAGCTACAACTATGTATATATATATTATTTGGTTTCATAAATCTTACGAGTTTTTAGTAAATGTATATTTTAAGATAAAAGCGAGAGAAAGTCTTTAGGGTGGACTGTACATTTATTATGGATACTATCAATATCTACCCTACCAAATAAAACTAGTAATATGGTAAAATATTATAATTGTTGACCACACATGTTAAAAAAATATTTTAAAGGTTTTCTTTATGAAAATAGAGTTATATACATAATATTTCGGTATCGGGCAGATTGGAATCTCTCTAAAAAAACTAATTAATTCAAAAAAATTAAAATCTGTAACTGTGATACTTGTAGCCTACCGTATCATTGACCAGTTTTATGATATGCCAAGTAGAAGGTGCACCTATTTAGGTGTTGTTGGCATCAGCTCCCTCTCCCCCCTCTCGCGATCTCCCTTCCCTTAAGGCGGGCCATCAACATGTCACGACTGTGTCGAGGTGTGGTCCATCTCTCCTCCGTATGGGTGACCTCCGTTCGGGGGAGGTGAGGGGGGAAGGGGCCAAAATGTTCGTGATGGGTGTAGTGGCCAATAGGGGTCACAGGTTCGATACAAGACACATCCAATTTTGCCTCAGTTAGAACTTTACGGTTAATAAAAAATACTCGGAAGAGTTACCGAACGTTTAAGAGGGCCACCTCGGTATGGTCTGTAGTGCTGACGTTCATCTCTAACGCAATATTATTATTATTATTACTATTATTAGCACCGCGTCTTACTAACTGTTCGGGTTATACGCACTTACGCTAATGTGTAATGGTAGGGTGATTGTGAGATGAAATGAAGGACCTACAGTTTAACGTGGAATCCGAACCACGGTAGAGGCCTGGCATTCCCCACATTCACAAGATGTCTTGTCAGAGGTGAAGGAAGGGTTTGGTAATCATATAAATCTGTGCCGGGACTGAAGATTGAACCCCGGACCCTCAGCACAAAAGTCTGACACCTTACCCCTAGACCACCAGGTCACCTAAAGCAATAATTAATTCTACGATGCGTTATTTCAAACTATGGTTCACGCCAAAATAAAGTAAAGAGATTCCAAAAGAGATAATTTTCCTTGACAGCCCTATATTTTGTTTTTTATTAGTAGGAAAAGATGTGTAAAAATGTAACATAAGCTCATTTTCATATGATTTTTAAGCATATTTGTGAAGCTATGTGACTAGGCTTGATGAAAAAGGGCTTTGGATTTAACCTTTCTCCGACAAATACAGTATTTTTTTGATTTTTTAAGATATTTGAGAACTAGGAGCGAGCTTTCTACATTATCTTGAGATATGAAGCTTTGTACTTTTCTTTCCCCACTTTCTTATTGACATATATAAGGGTGGTTGTAGGTAAAGGGCGAAGGTGAGGATAAGCTTGGACAGAATACATACATAGTTTCAGAAAACGACACAGACCAGTGTAATTTTAATCCGTGTGACCTGTCAGCGATTGACACTTCCTCGTTGACCGAGGCGGTCGCCTTAAGGTGGTATGTAAGAAAACGTGACTTAAGATCCGTGTTATTATAGTTTTTACACAAACATTCAAGAACTGTTGAGATTACCATGATAGAAAAGTAAACTAAACGTATCCACTCGAGAAACACTTAAATTATTTTGGCTAAAAAAAAAAGATTTTCGTTTGAAAAACTGCAATAGTACTGACCAATAGCTTACGCTCTTTTCCATCTCACCTTAAGTTTAAGAGATTAAGAATTATTTTTTTTACTAACGAAGAAAACCTGCTTATCGAATGGTATAATTGAGTGAATAGAAATGTCTAGGTACCACGAGAAAACATTTCGTTGAACATAATGTGTCACGGTGTCATGCTACTTACTCTACAGCGCATTATAGTTTCCAGTCTTACATTTCTTCAAGTGAATATACCCATTGAAGTATTTAATATGCTATAAGTTTTAAATTCTATTAATAGGACCCGGATTTTTATGACGTGCCATACTTGGTTCTATATACATCATAAACAATGCTCGTGTGGAAATAAGCTCTGTTCATGATCCTATGATTTCAAAAATACATAGGTACCTAATGACGCCATTCCCTTATGGGTTAGGCAAGAAAATGTGCATATATCTCCAAAACAACAACTCTATACCTAATCCATTCAGGGTATGAATTACTCTCTGAAAGGTCTTTTTTCCTACCAATATCTTACTATCTAGTAGATTTATGGTAGGGAAAAAGGCCTTTCAGAAGTCAATTCCTACGGTGAATGGAATATAATCCATCCTCACTAACTTTCTCCACACTTCCCTATCTTTGCACATTCCTGTCACTTCAACAACATCCATACACCAAGTCTCATATCCTCTTTCATTCTTAAAACTCTTAGTCTTAATGTTTCTCTTTTTCACACATTCATCTACCACATTTATCCACGTCTCACATTGCCTACCCCTTCATTTAGATCCACATACTCTACCTTCATATGTTTTCTCCATCACTCGATACCCACTCATCCTCTCAACATGCCCAAACCAATGTAAGACGCTTCTTTCACTTTTACCTATTTTATTTTATTTCAAACAAACATTCCATCCATTCATTACTGACTCTGTCCATACGACATACAGCTCTTAGCTATCCCAATATACTACCTATTTTTATATTATTATTACTATTTAAGGAACAGCCTTATCACTAAGTACTTTCCTTTTGTTTATTGTGGAGTACTCACTAAGTTAGTATTAGTATTGTATGAGATCTCTTCAGCATCTTCAGTTTGACACGTCAGAACTAAAACCTAAACCTATCCATCACCGGTGATTTGGTGTAGTGTATATTTAAAGCTCAGTCCACACGCAACTGTTTTTTTTTTACTCAGTTATGATTGCTCAGGTAAAACTGTTCAAAAAAACGTTGCAGTTCAGTTGTGTCCGCAGAGTACAGGCTTAAGCACAGTTTTTCCTACTCAGTTCCACGGAATTCATCATGGAGGAAGTGATAGTCTGGTCAATTTTTTTGTAATCTGTCTTGCAAAAAGAAGGCAAACTAAACATCTTAAGTGCACGTGATGTTCAAGACAGTTCAAACAAAAGGCTACTGGAGAGAGAAAAAAAATGCAGGGGTGTCCTTAAGAAATTAACGTTAACATTGACGAAGATCAGTCATCGTTGAACGATACAAAATTGATAGAGAAATATATATATATATATATATATATTTGAGCTTCTTGATCATTCATCCTGCACCAATATAGTAGGAAAACTGAGTAACGTGTGTGGTTTGACGACAAATGCTCTGTTGGGCTCAGTCCGTCTTAGTTTACCATCTACATGCAATTCACATACTTGTACTCTTTTTACGTCCACCCGCAACGTCTTGTCTGCAACGTCTTGAACTGCGCAGGCAAAACGTTGTACAGAACCTTCCGTGTGGACTGGGCTTAAAGCAATTTAGATATAATAATATCTGGCTACTGCACTCTCGTTAACAACGCCTGACCTGAATCTTAGGATTGGAAGACGAGTATTTAGCTGGCTCAGCCTGAGGACAGAGTAGTGTCATCTACTACGACGAGGGTGTGGTCTTGACGCGAGATCTTCCTGTCTTCCCGGACGACAAGTTTATTTGTCCGGGGGGGTTGACACGGGCGTTCCTTCGGCCATATATACATGCCTCTCCGATCATTTCACACGCACGACAGCTACGACACGTGGATGATACCCTCGCGCTTGGGGTTACGTGGTTTAGAGCGTCAAGACGTGTTTTTTTTTAGGTCGCCGAGTCTTAGTAACCTGTTCAGGCCATACACCTATATGGTAATGGGGTATGGATGAAGAAGGTAGCATTCTAGAGGTGATTTACCTGCACTAATGGAAAGAAGTCATCCCACCCATTAGAGTAATTCTTAATATACTTTTGTTTAGCCTTCCAAAACTGTTTTTATTTCTTGTACTATAGCCTTACAGTTGTTAGGACGCAGCTGAGGTGAGATTAGGTTTACCAAGGATGCTATCTCTTTTTACACATTCTTATCCAGGCGAGAGCAAATCAGTGTTTTTTTCTCAAACCACCAAATATTGTATTGCAAAGTATTACACCTCCCTGACCCAGCTACATAATAATGCCAACAAACCGCAAATTCTTCGTACTTTTCTTTCTTCGAAGGACAATCTGTTCGTAACTCAGGGATACCGTTTTAACTTTTCTCCTAGCTTTTGGACCTTTTATGTTTACTCCCACCTCTCTATCAACAACTTCTCCGACAATGATTTGGGCCAATAAGACCGAAGGGTATGGGACCGCAATTTCTTCAAACGTTTCAGTCATAAATGGTCAATCTGTTCTTAAAAATAAATTTACATTCTTCGTTGCTAATCATGTCAAACTAATAGCTCAGTAAATATTATTGAAACGTATTATTAAAAGCAAGAACAAATAATAGGTAGAGCACTAATATCAATAAACATTTTTGAGAGACGTGCTAGCAAAAAACGTAGGTGTACACAGATTTTGTTACCATTCTTCTCCTCTCACTTGCACACTCTTTGTTATCTGCTCCTCTCATCTATTTATTAGTCTTCCTTGCAGTTTTTTTTACATTCTTCATCTCCATCACTCCCTTTGTCACCCTATCTCTCTCCATCCTCATCACATGCCCACAAGTCCATTCTGAAAGGTCCTTTGGCAAATAGAATATCCAAGTACAACTTCTCACTAGCACTCTTCATTTTGGAATAATATCGTCTCTAACTTAAAAAAAATAAGTACTTTTGGAGGTACTTGGTTAAAAACCAGTACCTATTGGTGTATTACTACCTGTTCTCTAGGACAAGACATCGCATCAACTTCAGTGGCCACATGGTCTAAGGCGCTACTCTCGCAGTAGGCCAAAATATCAATGACGGGGAGATCAAGGCTCGAATCTCGGTCGGGTGTACATAAGGTTTTTCCAAAATAGTTTTTCCACTTTCCCTCTCCGCAAATGTGAATGCACTTCCTTTCTAATCCTTAAAGACACTTCCGTAATTAGTACCAATCCGAAGTATAATCCGAAAGGTTAGTAAGACGCGGCGATAATAATAATAATAATAATAATAATAATAATCTTCCATTGATCAACCAGGATTCAAACAGTTTAAATCGGGATTCAGCTTTGTCTGTAGCAAACTGATGCTACACATATGGTCCAGGCTATAACAAAATCTTTCCACACGCCATTTGGCAATTAAATTTGTGGTAAAACCACTCCTGACAGCAAAAACATTAAATCAAATTATGAGTGTTAAAAAAACATTAGCAACTAAGGTTTGTCAACAATATTGTTGGTTTTACAGCATCATTGTAGGATTCTGGTAAGAAAAAACCGTTTCTGATGGATACAAAAGTTACTAAAACTATCATATATTCATACGTAAAGTAAAATTATATGCATTTGTCACATTTGTAATGTAAGTTATTATCAATATCTATGAAAATAGAATATAGTAAAATCAGTAGAGATGAATCGAATCCTTTACTTCTCGAATCCGAATCTTAGATTTTATTTATATTTTCGAGTCTAAGTTTGAGTCCTTTAATTAATAAGAAATGTACACATATGGTTAAAGTGACATTATTTAGAAAAGCTATCTTGTTTGGCATAGCTATTACATCGTAACCAACAAAGGTAAACACTATTAACTCTATATAACTCGGACCTCGATATCTCGGACTTCGGATAATTCGGACAAAATTTTCCGAATATAAAATTGTATTTAGTAACATGCCAGACGCATACTGGCAGGCTAAAAAATGTTACAGAAGTAGTGTAATGCAGAGGGCTGGCGGAGATCTGGCAACACAGCGCTACCATCCCTCCCGCCTCCCCCCCCCCTCACATACAGTATAGTTTATAGATAATTCGGAGGTACTGTAGGCCTATTGTAATCTCAACCTTTCCCATTCCAGTAGCTACAGTAGCCCCATGGCTTCTTTGGTGCTGACTGACAGCTCACAGCTGACAGTTTTGAAAAGTTACCAGACCAAATTATATATCCCTACGCCGAACCTTATGATCTGCAAAAACATGTGTTTAGCAGCTGTCAGTCAGCACCAAAGAAGCCATGGGGCTACTGTAGATGTGTATTATTATTATTATTAGCACCGCGTCTTACTACCCGTTCGGGTTATACGCACTTACGCTAATGTGTAATGGTAGGGTGATTGTGAGATGAAATGGAGGACCTACAGTTTAACGTGGAATCCGAACCACGGTGGAGGCCTGGCATTCCCCACATTCACAAGATGTCTTGTCAGAGGTGAAGGAAGGGTTTGGTAATCAGATAAATCTTTGCCGGGACCGAGGATCGAACCCCGGCCACCAGCATAGATGTCTGACACCTTACCCTTAGACCGCCAGGTCACCTTGTGTAGATGTGTAGTTTGTGTATGTGCCTTATCTGATATGTATTGTTTTCCTCGTCACTTTAAATAAAGTATCAGTTTTTATTCCTTAGGCACAACTTTATTTCCCCGCTATAAGGCGGTATTTTCGCAACTCGGACTGGCCCCCACCCCTTAAGTACGAGTTATCGAGAGTTGACTGTACATTAATACAATTTTGACCCTTTTTTTGTAATTTTGTTTTTCTCATAACTAAACACATATATATATAATTCCATTTAATAATAGTTGAAAACTGGTATTTCAAATCAAGGTCTTCACAATGGTATTGGAGATACTTTTTTGGGGATTCTTACGAATCTCGAATCTCCCTAATACCTTAGGATTCAAGTGTCCCATATCAAGAATAATATTATCAAGGTCGACCACAAAAAAAATCCAAAATGTACATCTTAGAAACCTACTCTATGTACAAAATATTTTAATGGTTTTACTGACACATTTTGTTTATAATCTCTAATTCTAGTCATTAAATGGCTCGTTTGGATCCCAAACTACTAAACCAAAAATCAAGGTGGGGTGAAACACTTTCATGGAAGTTATCGACATTTTACGGATGATCATCACGCGGCGCGGCCGTCGCAATACTTTATATGGAAAGCGTAAAAGATATTATCGTCCGTCACAAATTTTATGACGGTGATCATATTAGTTGTTACTCTTCATCTTCATTTTACTGTTGTTGAAATGAAGCTGGCCATTGTTGGCCTAAATTCTGTCGGACACACTGTATACATGTTAAGTTTGGTTTACGTAGGTTTTTTATTTTGTGTGACTAAAGTCTAACTACTCGTCCGTATGTTTACATTAGGAATTATAACGGTATAATTATGAGGAAATGTACCTCTCACATGTGACTGGGCTGGAGGGAGAGAGGGAAAACCGTTGTATAAAAACCCTCCTGAGTCGACTACCCAATCACCGGTAAGCCAGACAGGACGAAGTGTAGGCCTACACTTTAGCCTACTTGTTCACCAATCCTAGTCGTGATATTTCTTCTTCGTTCCAAATGAACGCACATTAATACTTTTAAAAGAAATGATCGATTGTTCTGTTGGTATTACTCTTAAGTAGTATTTATATTATGAACTCTCTATGTTGCTTTTTTTTTGTTTGATGACTAAGATGACACTACAGTCGCTTACAAATATAACGTATTGCAATAGAAAAATCGAAATAGATTTTTTGACGCCTTTTGACGTAGAGTATTAGGATTATATGAAGGGCTAGCAACAAAAACATGTAATTCATTAAAATTTAATATTTTCATGAACGCTAAAACCTGTTACGCTCTTGGCAACATGTTCCCATGTTTCGTCTTTGTTTTCCAAAGAGGGAAACATGTTGTATTCACCCATCTCAAATGGTTTACAAGAAACATTGTTTGCGTGTTTGTAAACATCAGGGCCACACTAAACAGACTTGGTTGGGACCTTGGACAAACCTTGTTTGGCCACAGTTAACTGCCTCACAACCCTACACTCCCCCCCCCCCTCCCCCAAAAAAACCCAAATCATTTAAAAAACTTTTTT